>JACXGJ010002201.1:0-69217 GCA_016801105.1 Esox niger | reverse complement strand
CAGTTGCACTGACTACCCTACACCTTCACTTCAGTTGCACTGACTACCCTACACCTTCATTTCAGTTGCACTGACTACCCTACACCTTCACTTCAGTTGCACTGACTACCCTACACCTTCACTTCAGTTGCACTGACTACCCTACACCTTCATTTCAGTTGCACTGACTACCCTAAACCTTCACTTCGATTTGTACTTGCATTTGCCTCATCACACAACTATTCATTCCCACTTGTACATACATATACTTAAATATGGACATGTTCTGCCTTCCCCTATTTGCCATTGACCATTTATAATTGGTATTTTTCACTCTATTTGCATTCATGGCACATTCAACTTGTAAAATACACTTTACTTAATACTTGTGCATTTCCTGCCCTCTTCCATTTGCACTTGTGGTTAAATGCTAACTGCATTTCGTTGTACTATACTCACACTGTTCAACGACAATAAAGTAGAATCTAATCTAATCACTGTAGATGACCCATTCCTCCTGTAGGAAGAAACATTTTGAGATGGTCTCCCTTTACCTAAAAGGGCACTGTGTAGAATCCTGACTAACTTTTACCAGACTGAATTCAAACAATCATAGGACTTCTCTCCTCTTCCTTTACTGAACAATACCAGAAAAGTATTATCTAGTCCAGGGTGGTTTAGGGTGGGGGGAACAGTACTGCAAGGGTCCAAGCGAAATGAGCAGGCTTACGTTCGTGGAATTTCAATGCTGCCTAAGGAACTACCTTCAATGGCCCACATCCTACTTATACATAATACATAGTACTGTATACAGTGGGGAGAACATGTATTTGATACACTACTTATTTTGCAGGTTTTCCTACTTACAAAGCATGTAGAGGTCTGTAATTTTTACCATAGGTACACTTCAACTGTGAGAGATGGAATCTAAAAAAAAAAAATCCAGAAAATCACATTGTATGATTTTTAAATAATTAATTTTAATTTTATTGCATGACAGATTAGGTACACTTCACAGTTTAAGTGTACCTATGATAAAAATTACAGACCTCTACATGCTTTGTAAATAGGAAAACCTACAAAATCAGCAGTGTATCAAATACTTGTTCTCCCCACTGTATCTACTGCCTGCTGTCTTCAAGTGCTCTCCTCCCAAAGTCACAATCAGGCATATGCTGGTGGAGACTGAGAATAATGCTCTAATGACTGATGCAACATTAATCAAAGGTCCTATGGGATCTCTCATAAAAATGTTGTAAAGACTCTTTCCAATAGAGCTTTTTCAGTCAAAACCTATTTTTACCCAGATTTAGGTGAAGAACGACTGAATTGTTTTTTAAACTGCATTCCATTAGTCTTGCTGAATGATAGTGGTGTTTGTTAGGAAAAAGCTAGACCATCACTCCTGTAGTTCTGCACAAAATGCACGGGTGGAACGGAAACAAGCTCTTAAAACTGCCAAGAGAAATACTGCAGAGTCTGATTCGATTCATAATGAGTCATTTGGCCCTGTGTCCTCAACATCTGATCTGCCTGACAAACAAATCAAACTGATCCGAGGTGAGCATCCAGCGGTGACAGAATTAGGTTGTGTTTTGAAAACCTGACATTTATAAACCCTCTTAGTGGCTGGAGTTTTTGCTTTCTTTCAGATTAATATTATCTGCATAGAGCCCATTGGCCCAGTATCTAGCTCTCAAGCCCAGATAGATGTGGTCACATTTCCAGTGCTACTAAGCTTTATTGCCAGACGGTGTATTTTACTTGTTTTTCCTTCTGCAAGTTTCACAAATAAGCCGATTCCTCTGACTGAATGATATGGAAAGGGTCACAGCTGAAGAGGAGATGGTTTCTAGTTTTATTTTGTAATATTGACCAAATTTATCAGCACACCAACATACAATATGTATTGTATGCTTTCCCCCAACCATTTCGCTTTATCGGGTTGCCATTTTCCACCATAGCTAAATGAGGTTGCTGTTTTATGTGTCTGAGTTTTATGTGCCAAGGCCGGAAGAGAAATTACAATGACCTTATCTTCCAGAATATAATAGGTAAGAGTCACTAGTTAATGCCCACCTCGAGTGAAAAATGCTCATCTTTCCAGATTTGACATGAACAGAAAGATTAGATTTATTTCAGGTTTTCGTTTGTTAGCTGAACTCTTTGATTAAGCCAGTACAGACAACATTTTGCTGGCCCTGTTTTCACTGTCTCGGAAAAAAAGTCTCCATGAAATTCAACAACTTTTGGTGAAATTTCACTTAATGCGACGCATGTTGTGTGATCTAAATTAAAAAGTTTGTTTATGTGATCAATCTTTTGGGGAATTGGCTGTTCGCAAACTGACACTTATATTCATTCTGCTTTTATCATCACTTTGAAAAAACTGGATATATGAAATCTTGAACCTTCACACACATTGCTTTCATCTCATCTCTTCAAATGTGCTTAGAAAGGGGAGAAGGATTAAAGCAGGGATTTCTTGATCGCATTGTGCGGAAAAGCAGTGTGGGCAAAAAAGCTGAATGGCTTGGCTTTGAATGTCTATGAGGAAGATTTGCTGTGATATTCAATATTCCCAAATCTGTTGGCAGTTGTTGCAATGGATATAGTTCCATATGACAAAATTGGAAATGTGGAAAGAAGGACACTTGTTCCTGAGAGTAACATCTTTCTAGAATGTGGTCATAACACCTTGTAACTGTTAAGTGTTTAACAAGTTAGAGCCACATTATATAGGACAAAAACATAAACCTTTACTACACTATATAAAGGTGGCTTAGCAGACGATGAATGAATGTAGTGAAGCGGTCACTGCACAGAAAATCTTCCTAGCACTTTATGGTGATCATGCAGCATAAACGAGAAGTGGGTGGTTTTGACAAGAACATTGTTTTAATTAGTGACTTTGCAAAACAACAAAGTCTCCAAGTAAATATTTGTTTTTATTTTAATTGATTCCAGTCAACTAGATCATTCTATGAAACAAACGGACCATCATGGACATTTGCTTTGCAAGTTTCCTCATTTCATCTATTATAATTTTCTTAAATTTTGGATTATCTTTATTTGCGAAATGAATTATTTAAAGAAATAAAGAAAATAAATGTAATTGATCACTTTTTTCAAACTCTCTTTCCTTGTCTGCTATCCAGGTAATGTGAAATACTTCTTTACATAAGTTATTCATTCTATCACAAGTTGAGATAGTTCCAGTCTTATAAAGTTTAAAAGGGAGTCTTCACATCTGTTTTCAGAAGTATTGCATTGGATATGCATGGGTAATATTGAAGTTATATGCAAATTCTCCCAACTAATAGCCTGTTTATTAGCAGGAGACATCCTAATAGATCCTACCTCTCATCTTAGTGGTTTGGTTTCATTTTATGTTTGTGAAGGGAAGGTTCAAGGAAAAGATAAAGTAACAGCATAACGTTCTTATCGGCACATAATAAGTTGTTAGGTTTATTGAAAATGTTCAAGGATTTAGAATTTCAAGCGTCATACACTGAGTAAATGATTCCGTTTAGGCGAAAAGAAAATATCAGCCGAAGTTATGTGCATCTAACTTTTATAACTTAAACTCAACTTTTTTTGATTAGGGTAATTTTTTTGTATTGAAAATGTGGGGAGAGAATCTGTCAACCAAAAGATTTGAAATGTATATCTTCTGTGGTGGAAAATGTCCTCGGCAAATTGAATAACCGGCCTGTCTGAATGCTGGCGGTTATGCACTAACATCACTTCTGAGTATGATTTTTTCTGAAAAGAGACTTTGGCTTTTGCATAAGAATATTATTACAATAGATCTCTCTTAAATTTACTGAGAGTGTCTGGACTACAGCTTGGTAGCTTTTAAATGGCATTGGATTATAAATTGGTCCGTGCATCATCTGAGATGACCTTCCTTCTCCAAAGCCTTTTATGCATCATTTTTCAACATAAACACTTGAAAGATGAATCAACTTGACCAGGCTAATGAAATGCTCTGTCAGTCTTCTTCTTCGCAGCACAAAAGAAGTCTTGAAGCATGATCCTGCCTTGTTGGCCGCAAGCAAAGACTGTGTGTTGAAAACAGCCACGTTTTTAAAAACAATCTGTCGTTATCATAAATGAGAAACCTTTAATACATTTTAGACGATGTTCCCCTTTCTGTGTCTTGGCAGGAGTGCCCCAGTGGTGTGGTAAATGAAGACACTTTCAAAGACATCTACTCACAGTTCTTCCCACAGGGAGGTATGTAAATCCATCGAATACCTAGAAACCAGGTCCGAAAATGCTAATTCACTAATTTGCCGTTGTCCGGAAGAAAGGCGTATTGGCCAAGGTTTGGTCTTCTGGTTCCCTATGCAGTTGAACTAGGTCATTGTACTCTGTTATACATGGACAAATCGAGGTTTGGGTTCTTGGAAATAAGCCCCTGAGCAACTGGACTTTATATAGCACATGGATGTTTAGTTCATTCAGAGTTCACACTGCCTAAAGTTACAATTCACACATTTCAGATATTTTTTGTGGCTTTATTGGCTATCTAAGGACATTGGAAAAGGTCCCCTTAGTTCAATGCTTCCCATAACCATATAACCACACTGACTCTGGATGGGTTTTATAACAGAAAGACCAAACTGTGTGTGAACTGGGAAGATGCGGGCAGACCTGTCTGATAATACAGTCCAAGTGCTTGTATTACCTTACAAACCTATTCAAAATGACACCTATGTATGCTGTATATACATAACAGTCAGCACACTTTCATCCAAACATGCATTCCTTTCATTCCATAATAATAATAATGTGTCCATATTTAAATCCGAACCCGTTCTTAACGTGTGGAAATCCCATTATTCCTAGTTGATTAAGGTGTTAAGGTTAGGACACGGACATTATTGCTGTGGGGTGAAAGGAAGGCACGTTTAGATGATTGTCAGACGGGAGTTTGTTGTGTACTTATGGTTGTATATTCATGCAGAGTGAAATACAGGGAGTGAGTTACTGCCTATGCCTGCTTCAGATTGCGAGTTCAGTTTTTTATTTGGAAATCAAACTGAAAAGGCCTTCTGTTATACAAAGGAGCAAAACACCCAAATGAAGTGTTTAGTTAAGAACCACCGTGGGCCTGTATTATCTGTGTAAATTGAGGTTGTGACTTTTTGTCATAAGTGTTTGACTGGGGCCGCGTGTCTCTTGTTTCAGATGCGTCAAAGTACGCACATTTTCTGTTCAACGCGTTTGACACCAATAAAGACGGATCCGTGAGTTTTGAGGTAAGCTAGTGTGTGTCATACTTCCTTTAGCGTTCCTTTTAATGTTTCTCAGCACTGATCCTGTGCATCACCTCCACCTGCAACGCAGAAAGGAAAGCTCCTATTCAAAAACATCTAATGGGGATCTGTAGAACCGTAATTAAAGAGCACTGGTCTAACTAATGCTCTAGTATATATTTATTTTATATTTATATATATTTATTTATTTATGTATACATTATCATGAACAGTTATTGATATTCTGGAACTCACTGGAACTGTTTTCAACCCTCTTCTGATTATCTACACCACTGTCACCATTGACCAGAAGTTCATAAAAAGTACTTTATAGCACGCAAGACAAACTGACACTGAAACTTCAAAAAAAAATTATAGAGTCAATAAATAAATCTCACAAAGTACATGTAATAAACATCAAAGCTGAAACTAAAGGTGAAACTGGCACGTTCGTTTGTTTTGTTTTGTTGAGAAGCAGAGCTAGGAGGGCAAACTAAATGTTGCTTGACAAAGAAAAAAATTACAATGGCCTTGAGCCAGATAGTGGTGCTGAAACGCCCTACTGCAGATTTCATCTTTAATGAGGAGTATAATATTGCTTATTGGGACAGAAAATTGTTTGTTGTTCTACAAAAACACGGTGGGTTATTTTGTCCAAGATTATTGATTGCCCCAAAGCCTTATAAAATCACTACAAAGCAAATATGTTATTTATTATGTATACCAGGGATAGAATTGTCTCTTTTGTTGCTTAGGAGGGATTTATTACCCTATGCACAGACTAGATACTGTTGATTACTTAGATATAGTAACGATTATTGGATTTCTATCGCACTTATGACACTGCTACTACTAGTTAAATGTAAACTAATTCTTTATACATTAGTGGAAATGTGTGACTGTTAAACACAATATACCAGTATCATATAAATCAATTTAGGTTTAACAACTGTTTAACAGAGAGATGTTCCTTCAGTGAGGCTTGTTTGAAATAGTGTGTTCCTGTACGTGTGATATTCAGAATGTAAACGCTAAGTTCTAATTCTTCTCTTTTTCTTCTGCAGGACTTTGTAATGGGCCTGTCCATCCTGCTCCGAGGTTCTGTGCAGGAGAAGCTCAACTGGGCTTTTAACCTGTATGATATTAATAAAGACGGGTATATTACTAAAGAGGTACGCACAATAAACCCTACTTCTTGCAGTCCTTTTGATGCTGATGTGAGTCGATACAGAAATCAATATGAATCTCAAATTGTATTTGTGTGGAAGTTAATATATAAATTGCTCTGGCTGTGAGTAAGAATGAAAGCGATAGCAATACTGACCTGATGATTCCACTGGGTTGGACGATGGGTATTTTACCAGAAACACGTCATCTGTAAATGTTGGACCTGAAGTAATTAAAAGCGATAAAAAAGCCCTAGTTTCTTTGTAAATAAACGGTGACAGGATAGACTGATTTTACATACTGTACAAGTGAACCCGCACTTTAATCTGTCAAAGGAAATGCTTGACATCATGAAGGCCATTTATGACATGATGGGGAAATGCACATATCCCATAGTCAAAGATGATACGCCTCGACAGCACGTGGAGCTGTTCTTTCAGGTATGTTTTTTTAACCAATATTATTATTATTATTATTATTATTATACCCCTATTTTGCACTCAATGGCAAGTTTATTAGATACACCACTTTATATATTTTTTTTATAAAATATGAATATAGGCAGCAGCAGTCCTGCAGGCAAAACTGTGTATATAGATGAGAGGTCAAAGGAGAACTGGAAGAATTGTGCCAGCTAACAGATGGGGCACAGGGATAATAAAGACGGTGTGTCTCAACACTGGTGTGCAGAACGCCATCTAGTAATGCACAACTTGTTGTTCCTTGTCAGCGGATGACCATCTGGTTCCAATTCTTTCAGTTAAAAACAAGAAGCAGTTCCAATTGGATCACCAACGCCGAGTGGAAAAACACGGCACAGGGTCTGACAGTTTTGTCATGCTGACGGCAGAGTCTGGACTTGGCATAAACAGCACGAGGCCATAGACCCTCCTGCCTGGTGTCGGTGCTACAGGCTGGTGACGCAATGGTGCAGCAAATGTTTTCCTGGCACATGCCAGGTCCTTTGATACCAAGTGGCCAGTGTTTGAATGCCGTAGTGTATCTAAACATTGGTTATGACCAAGTGAATCCTTTGAGGATCATAGAGTCACACGAATACTTCCAGACGGATGATGATAATGCCTCCGTCTGTATGGTCTTAAAATGGTTCCAGAAAACGTCACTCGACTTGCACAGAACTTAACCAACCACCGCATTCATGAGATGTACTGGGCTGTTTGAACACCTCGCCGTCCAAACTGAACTTACTTAACGACGCCGTGGCTTTAGCGTGGACAAACACAGCGGAATCCTTACCCTGTAGAAATCATGTTACTCTGCAGTGAGAGGAGGGCCCGACCCGGCATGAAATGGGTGTATCTACTAAACCGTTTGAGTGTCAACTGTTAGAATATACATTTATTACGATTTCTTCCCTACATATATGCCATTTCTGTCCAACAGAAGATGGATAAAAACAAGGACGGAGTTGTGACCATAGACGAGTTTATTGACTGCTGTCAAAATGTGAGTTATTGCCTCCTCTGCAGTTACATAACCCTATTTGCATAATGCAGTGTTTATCAGGGTTGGGGCCAATTTACATTAGACATCTGAAAGTACATAAAAAAGAAATTGTAAATCACTCTCTTACCAGACTGAGGTAAATTTGAATTAACTGGAATCATAGGAAGTAGATTGGAATGAATAAATACTTTTGACCGCCAAATCTGCTATTTATTTCGTCTGACAGGTACGTTTTCTATGAATGACATCTCGCTGTCCTTTCTCTCTCTCTGTCCACCAGGATGAGAACATCATGAGATCCATGCAATTATTTGAAAATGTAATTTAACTCAAGGCAGGCCTGGAGAGCTCCGGACCGGACAATGAGTAGACACCAACCAACAACTGTATCGACCGCATAAACATTTATTTACGCCACTCAAGCGATCGCCTTCATTGTAATGGACGAAACATTGTATACATTATAGCTGTATGAAACATTCTGGAATGTAATTAGTATTGTGGTTTGATTTATTACATTTAACTCTTGAGTCCTCCTTTTTACAACAACATCGTTTGTCTGCACCACAGATGCCCTCTGCCTTTAAACTCTGTTTGAGCGGGTAGCATTTGTGCGCTCGATAATTACAAATAAGTTAACAGTCTTCATCACAGCCCTCCTCCTCCTCTCTAAGACCCAGCTATAACAAATTTACGGTTGTACCATTTTTAAAAACACGTTATATGCTGTAGGTAAGGATCTGAGGACTTTGTTCCTACATTCATGTTTACTAGCCAACTAGAACGAGGCAGCCCATTCCACGTTGAACGCTGTGACGAGTCAGGACGATGAACAGTATCCGTAGAACCCGTGTAACTGTCACTTACCTTGAGTAAACCATTAGGAAAAATATGACTTTGTACCAAGATTACTGTAACTGCTTTTTAAATGTTATATTTCACCCTAAATGTGTATTCTTGTACAGAGGTCATGTGGCTTGACGCCATGTTTCTACCGGTCAGTTGGATTTTATTCATGATAGTCAATGTACGGATTCTTTGGTGTTGAAAATTGTGTTATCGTTCATGTATGTATGTTTACCATTGTCTTTTGATGGACAATTATGCTTTTTGAGGGGATTAAGTCAAAAGACCAATTTGTTGGAGCCAGCATCAGATTTAGGCTACCTGTGTTGACACAAGCTAATATATATAAGGGTCATTGGAGTGAAGAGTGTGGCGCATGTGTCCAGTATTCTGCATATAAGCACTGATTGGCCCTTGCTTTCTCTTATTGACGCCCTGTTTGGTCCAGAGCATGCCGGTCAGCAGTTGGGATTTCATCCTACCCAATTTACAGATGGCTTCATTTCCAAGTAACTCTGAGCTCAACCGAAAGGGCTGGTCAGCTGGTTAATCATCTCCTTAAATGGCTTGAGTTTAGAAGGGGGCACACAGCAAATTGTGCAGAGAAAGCAAGTTGTTTAGAGACAGGTAGTACCTAAACTACCCTTTACGATCCGTCTCAAAACAACTACCTACTGAACACCACATTGGAAGTTTCCTAATGGGAAAGAAATTTACAACAGGAAATTGTTTAATGCAACCTGCCATAGAAAACATTTCAATCTCTTATTATAGCATGAAGTGCATGTCATTGACTGCTCCGACTTTGTATTTTATTGCACTGAAAATCTGATCATGGAAAATGTGTGTTATCAAACAAAGCCTTTTAAGATTAATCAATTACTATTCATGTGGTTTGTTTATGCCTATTATCAGCATTGTACTTTTGGTCATCAGTTGATATTTACCTTTAGCATTGTGACAGTAATATGCACAGGATTTAAACGTTATTTATTTTTCTTGCACAATGTACCAATGTATCTTCATTAACTTATTTGATTAGCAAGTGTGTGCTTAATTTGATCCATGACAAAGTTACAATACCATGTTAAATTATGAGTTATCAATTTGTTAAAAGAAATTCCTCTTAGAATTAGAGGCTATTCAGGGAATTCTTCCCTTAGGGTTACCAGCTATGTATTTACAGTGGATAATCTGCTTAGATAAAGTCCCACACCAGTTCAAAGAAGTTGTATATGTAAAGCCGCAACAATATTAATGCCATTAGCTAAATCTCAGAAATTGCTACCTTAGATAGTGTAGCTTTTACTTGAACAGATCCACAGAGGCCTGAAGAGGAATGACAGTAGTGAGCTCAGTCACTGGACCTTTAAGATGCACGGTCACATGTCGTGTGTAATGAGGTGAGTGCATTTTCTAACAACTTCAATAAACACCTGGGTCAATATTGTGTGTAGCTACATTGTGTGTAGTGTTGTTTCGACAACTCAGGGCCTGTTTATATTATGCTACATTTTCCGAGACACATCGAAGACTACTCCAAGCTATTGTGTTGTGTGAACTTCCAGAGACCAATAGCTCGAGACTCCGCCTTCCGAGGTAGCTTGCAACACGTTTTCCCACAAGCCCCCTTCGACGCAGGTTCAAGGTCAAGTGTGGAGATCGTTTTGGATCTGTGCGGTGCGCATGAACAGTATACAAAAGAACAATGACACGTAAAGCATTGTGAAAAGGCAACCATGAACTGACAATCAAAAGATCCACAAGGCCTAACACCCAGAGGAGTTTTTGAAAAAATACAAAACATTTTCGCGGAGTGAATAGGCTACAAAAAGGAGTAAATTCAAACACTAGTGTATAGGTCCAGACTTGTATTTTAAGCTAATGCTTCGTTTTGTCATGAATAAGCTATGGAAAAACAGAGGATTTTCTGGAAAAATAAAACTTCAGTTTCACTCAGTGAATATGACATTATCATATGTGTATTAACATTATCAATATTTCATTTTTTAAATATCATGGTTATCATCAATACTGGTATATCGTAACACCCATATCGTGAAGTGTCTGGAACGTGCTGGCGTAAATTCCAAGGCTAAGGAAATCGTTGTGCAAACTAACATAAGTCAAGTGTTTTATTGTCTCTCTTGTAAATATATAGACGCTCTAATGGTACCTTAAGGTGAGTTGAATTTGAACTCTGTGTGTTTCATGTGAGCCAGCCATTACAAATATTAGAATATAACAAACAATAGGTCTATTTCCAAACCATTTCACTAGACTATGCCAACTGCAGTTTAAAAATGAAAAGCACAAAAGTTCAAACTGTTTATATTGTCAGGAATTTAATGGTAAACAAGAGTCAGATAGGCTTTCGATCAAACAGTTCATGATAAACCTTTCCAAGACCGTGTCAGACACATCTATTCCATCCACATCTATCCAGTTACAAACAGTAACACCACTGTTTTCCACCTATGCGCCACAATAGTTATGTACACAAATTACCTGAGATATGTTTGCATACAAACCAAATAGATTGAACTCCTTATCACACTAAAATAGAGTAATGGCCTCTATTACTGCCTTAAAAAACAATGTACTTAAGGCAAATGGGTACCTGGCACAAAGATTCAGTTCCCCCAAAACATCCACATCACATACAAACCGCCATTGGTTTGCAGGGCACACATAAAAAACAATGATACTTGTTATAATGCCAGTATATGAGAAGCAATAGCTTGTTAAAAAAGAGATAGAAAAGCAACTGGAATTAAAGTACGTTCAATGTTTAATCCTATCTTTACAGATAAATAATCTTATTTTGGTTATTACAAAAAATGTCATAGGTGAGATGTAACTTGATTTTGGTCATGTACTTACCTAACTCTTCTACATACCTGATGGTAATGGCGATATAATGGGATCAAATCCCAAATGGTGGAGTTAGCCATTAATTTAATAGCCCCGGCACCAGTTCTCTGTAATGGCAATCAGATGTGTAATCCAAACCCATGTGGGGCTAAACTACCATTTGGAAAGTTGACATACTGTGTCAAAACTCTTCCCTGCTGCTTTAAACAGACGTTGGCCTTTTTAAAACACAAACAATTTAATTAAATGTGGTTTAGCCAATCGTGACGTCAAAGGGACAACTGCCTAATGTTACGCATGTGTTCACAACCCTGAGGGCCTGAACTGTCCTGCACCCACCAATTAAATGTATTCTGTTATTTGTCCCGTTTACGTAGAAATCAGGACACTGTTCATGAATTCAACAACACTGGACTAAAGGTGTGGCAAAGCTGGCACATTAATTTCATCCGTATCCACTCATCGGGAGTGGATACCCCTACATTTTCCATCAGTTTTCACAGACGTTAGAAGAGATGAACTTTTGACGCTCTGACGGATATTTTAACTACAATCGACAATTGCGTGGAACCAAATGAATCCATTCTAATCCTGTTTCGTTCTCCACACCCTTCAAAAAGCCAGAATGACTTCTACGAGGACCATGTGGACTGGAGCAAAGAGTGAGACACTGACGGATGAGGGAGGAGTAGGCCCATACCTTTGAGTTGAGAAGGGGGAGGGGTAAAAAGAGTTCTGTTGGAAAGGCAGCTCTGAGTTGGTTTGACTGGTCCTCTGATTGTTTTGGTCCTAGAACCTGCCCGTTTGGGTAAAATCCTCCAAAGGTGGTGTTAAGTCAGGAGATTTCTGATCTCGCGGTGGACGTAGCACAAGAAGTCCATGTAAGAGGCTCCACCATGGAGCCCCTTGTCCTCCACCAGGTGCTGGCGGAACAGCATCTCAGAGCGGTCCTTCTGCCTCACGATCAGGAGCTGTATTGGGGCGAACACAGGCAGGGCCAGCTTATGACTTTAGCTTGTGCATAACTGACACTTCCACAGTGTTACTAGGTATGGTTTGTCCCTGTCCCGAAATTGAGGAATTACTCTAAGTGATATACTCCTGTGGATTCCATTCTAGCCGATAACCATCTCAACATTCATCAACTAGAGTGGAATGGAAATGAGCAGTTCCAAAGCTTTGGGTGAAAGCATTCATCTGGTAACTGCTTCAGGTTGTTCTTCTACGTCGTCCACTAATAGCAATATCAACAGTGAACAATTTCAGAACTCCTCGAGCAGGCTGTTAAATGTCTTGTTTCTTTGTCCAGGGGATTAGAAGACTTTACTCGTGTGGTTAATTTGGTTATGTATTCATAAACAGACATGATTATCTTTGATTGTATCAAGAGAAAACGGGCTTAGCAACCAACTGTGAGTACTGTACCTTCATTGACTTGGGCCTCTGGGCGAGCAAGGCTTCAATGATGGAGCGCAGCTTCTTAGACTGGGGGTTATCTAGCACTGGTAGGGAGCTCTGAAAATCACATGTATTTTAATAAGAGAGCACAGTCAAATGCTTTAACCAACTTAAGGGTATACTTTTTTGGTGAGTCCTCACCAGGTCAGAGGGCATGTGGGTGAGGGAGGGCACGTTGAAAATGCTCTGGACCAGTTCCGGGGGGCAGGCCTGGCCCAGCCACAGGAAGAGGGAGTGGCCGTTCTCCAGCAGGAACATGCCTGCTTCGGTTAGGCGCTCCTCAGAACAGCGGACAGGAGCCGGCAGTACGTCGCTGGCCCAGTCCATGTTGTGCTGGAATACGGCCAATCGATTAACCGATGACTAAACGGTCTAGTTAAAATGCCTCAGACAGCTTGTGGGAAATGCAGTCATCCTGAGTTTGATGATTAATAGTATGACCACTAATCAAGAGGTTCAGCCAAAATGGTTGACTTTCAGGCACAATTAGAACCAAAATATTTTAGTTTATGTATTGCTGCAGAATTGTATACTGAGCTCTCTTAGTACTGTAGTGTGTGACGCTGTTTATCTGATGTGTGGAATTGTCAACTATGATAACTTAGAGATGCCCATAACAAACAAGTCAATGCATCTCTTCAGTTGTAGCGATGCATGGTGAACTGCTGCCCTCTGCTGTTCAGAACATTCACTACATATTCGCTAAATATCGGTCCAGTTTGCAATTGTATCTTTGCACAGAGCAATAGCTTGGCATGAAGTAGGATTGCAAAGCGTGACAGAGAACGATTAACATCAAAGTCAATTTGCTTAAACGAGGACCAAAATACATTAGGTACCACAAATTTTAAAACCCAATTGCGGTTGGCGAAAAGGAGCGCGAGAGACTGAGTGCATGTGTGCGAATTAAACAGTGTCTCTCACCAGCGGGACTAGGCGCGGGTAGAGCAGTAGCTGGGTCTCCTCTACCCCCATGGCCATGACGCTGAGTCTCTGGTGAGCCCTGTCGTCCGTGGAGAGCTCGGCGCTGCCCACCAGGGGGCCGGTCTTCATCAGGCTGTTCATGTAGATGGGGAACACCTTCATGGCATCGGGCAGGATCAGCTGCGCGGTCACACAACAGGAGAGATGAGCACAAATGCCAACGCGACACGCAAAGACCATACGCCGAAATCCGAATTTACACGCTGGATATTTTCGGGTCGTCCCCTGCCACGTCTATAGTTGTCGGCTGTGTGGTGTGACGCTGACCTGGCTGGCGGCGGAGGGACTGGCACAGTTCTTCCGGTAGCAGGCCAGCATGTGGGCTGTCTGGTTGACAAGGATCTCCCTCACCGTCTTCAGGGGCTGGTTCAGCATGGCACGGTAAGCTGGGAGAAGGACACGTACAGGTCAGGGGCTCTATTCCCACACTAAACCCAGTCTGACGTATTCACAGGTCCGACGTATTCGCACGCCAAGGGTTTTGCTGGTCACTAATACCTAATTGAAGGCCTATGGTTTTGCTTTAAGAGTTAAAGAGTTGTGTCCTGTAGATTGGGAAGCACGAGGAGCATTTAATAAGTGAAGTCATTCAGTAGACAGGCAGGACATCGATGCCGTGCAGAGCTGTCACACCAGCCTGCTTGACCTATTAACTCAACATGTACGAAGTTCAACTGTTATATAGAAATCTATTTAATAATGCCTGGAAGAGAATATCTATTCAATCACCAAGAAACCATTAAACCGTTCTTGTGGACTACACATTTTTTTTCTGCAATCAAATCTTTTGGGATCTTCTGAGGTACACGTAAATATGTATCACTCAAATGTTATTCCCTAAGAGAATATTCTCTAATTTGGACTTTGCTGAGCACAGCCCCGGGCCAAAGACGACGGCGCTGCCCTGAGTTGTCACCTGATTTGGCGAAGAAGTTGATGAGTGCGTCCGTCTCACAGCTCTTGTAGAGTTCAGACAGCTGGGAACTGCAATTCAGACTCAGGTTGTGGATCCGCAGACGCCGCTGACCGCCGACAGTGGTGTACAGCAAGGCACACTGGGAAATGAAACATTCACGGAAGCTACTAGTGTCAGAGCTTTGTTCTTCCATACCAGAATTATATTATTAAGACAGTTTTTCTTTAAAGGGTGGACGCGGGTTACACAAACCTGCATGAGAGCGCCGGTCTCCTCGCTAAGTGTGTCATCGTGCTTGAATTCCACCGTCACAGCCTTGTCGCAGTCAACGGCTGCCATTTCCACGTCCGTGGTGTTGTTCATGTGGACGGCGCCGAAGAAGTCTGTTGCCCTGAAGCCTGCAGGAGGGAATGTTACAGAACTCTTGGAAGATAATGTTGACAATAGAAGGATAAAAACAGATATCCTACCTACCTATCAATAGTTTAAAAACAATGTTAATTTAATTGTTAGCAGGTACATAAAGGTTTTTATTAAATTACCAGTGCTGGTGCGAACTCTCATGATGGCATCAAAACCGATAGCCTTTCTCACATCTTTTCTCAAGTCACTTAAGAAATACTCTGCATCGAACTCCATCTGAAATACACAGGTAATCCTATGGGTTAAACACAAGGTGGCACTGTTTCCCCAGTTACACTCCATGGAACACTGGTCCAGGGAAACAGCCGGGTCAAGATCAGAACGGCACAAACAAAACTGATGCATTTAAAGCAATGCAAGTCGAGCAATAACAAAACAAACTGTATTGTGCAGTTTAGCGTCACACTGGAAGGTCAACAGTTGGCGACACGATCCCTGGCAGTGTCCTAACAGAAATATTATGTCGTGGTTGATAATGAAGTGACACAGTGACATGTAGGGCTACGCCGTCCTGTTAAGGTTTTGAATGGCCTGGCTGTTACTCAATATGTTTGGAGCCTCGGCTGTTCGTACCTGGAAGTTGCTGTATTTGTACACGGAGCCTCCGGTGTGTGTGGAGACGTCTCCCATGGTGGCCATGTCCACATACTGGCTAGGGAAGAGGAAAAGATCCACGCTGCAGCCTTGAGACACGCAGTCCTTGGACAGCTGCTCGTACAAACCCTTCTGGGGCTGGAACAGAGTCTAGGACACGACAGGGGACCCGTGGAAGACAGGACCCACAAGTTAGGATGCAAGAGCAACAGGTTTCATATACTGAGGGAAAAAAACTTGATGGTCAATGATAATGCACTTAAAATCGGTGGTAATTATATTTTGGTTTCACCTTCTCTTTTTCTGTGTTGATCAGCTTTTTGTCATCTCTGTTTTTCAGTTTCCCAGGGGCCTCAGCGGTGGGGATGGAAGAGTGGAAGATGAACAGCTTTCCACTGCATTCTGCTGCCTGAAGAGGGCAAAAATAAGGCTCCCATTAGAGATAGAGATATCAGGAGACCGCAAACACAAGACAGACTTGGACATGGTGGGGAGATCCATTCATTTCCTTATGTGCCCGTTTCAGTAATGAGAACAGACTTGTTTCCAGTTCAACAGATCGCGAAGGAGTCGGTCTTACAGACCCAAAATATTGTTTCATCATTATGCTTAACTGCTGTTTTGTTTTAGGCTTCTTCTTGCATGGGAAATCGGTGACCTCGGCCACATAATGAACCAAATAAAGGCAAGTTGCTGATCAAGAGAGTTTTAAATAAACTGTTCTATAAGGAAATTAGATGTTTCTATTGTAAGTCATTGGGTGATGGGGATAACATTTGCTGCACAAGACCAACTAAGGAAATCATTTTACTGGAATGTATGGATAAAAGGAGGGAGAGTTTGAGGTAAGAAGGCTGTCCTCGAGATTGAAGGCCATACGACTCTGATTTTACTAACCCTTGCATCAATGTGTGGTTCGTTTTTTTTGTGTCTATTCTTGTCCTTAATAAAGGATTGTAAATAAAGGATTATAAGAATCTGAGATGTTATTGGGCATCAGCACCAGGAGAGTCTGCCATCTTGTGTCTGAGTGGGACTTCACATCACTCTCTTACCTTGAGTGCCTCTACTCCGGCCTGGATGACAGGGGCAAAGACCGTCTCGCTCTCGTTGGTGTCTGCAAACATGTCAGGGATCTGGTCCAGGAGACTGAAGGATTTGAGAGAGAAACAGTCCCTTAATTCAGCTTTGGTACATTGGTTTAATTCCTTGCAAGCGGAATTGCTTTGTCCAAATGATGTTTCAACAGCTTGGTTCTAGGGCCTTCCATTATGACTTTAAACTTATCTGAAAGGAGATGTCAGGTAACCATAATTCAACAGTCTGTGGTTTTCAAGGAAGATTAATAAGGAAATTCAGTTCTATTAGATTACTGGGGCAGCTAGTGGCTTGACCCAGAAGTAGTGTCTTTACCAGTCCTCAGATCCATGGAGTCTCTCATACACTGACCGTTCAGAAAACTCAACATTCCCGGTCATACAGACAAAAACCCTTTGTAGCAGTAACCACAAGACATTATTCCAAATTCAGATTTGTTCAATCCATGCACTCACATGTTCCATTATATTGTTGAGAAAGATGAGATAAATTAGACAGGAAAACAAAACTGTCTTGGAGGAAACGGTCTAGCCAACACTCCTTGTTTGTCATGGACTACTGCCACGGTCTCTGCAGAGTTCCCAAGCGGTAATCAAAGATTTGATACTGTGCCATGCACAACTACATAGATAAGACCATGTTCCCAAATAAATCAACATGGGCCTTTTTAATATGAAATCCTTCCAGGGACCTCCTAATCTCCTAAGCGTACTCTGGACGTAATTTCTTTTCAACAATATCATTACATTTGTGATGAAACGCACTCGAACTAGAGATAAGGAGCAAAATTAATACTTTGGTAATCTACAAATGGGCAACATAATAAAACGTCATTTAACAACTGTTTTTACAACATAAAATATGCCTCGGAAATGTTGCTCGGAAATGAGTTCCAAAAGAAATGGCTACACATTCATATACTCCAGAAGGAGATGTCTAGCAGAAACAAAGTTTAGTAAATAGTAAAAGGCCACTGCAAAAAAAGCTTTGCAGAGTGAGGTTCAGTCAAACAGTGTCTTGAACATAGACTGTGCAAAAATCATCCTGTTTTATACTTATGGTAAGGCACTTTTACACAGAAATATGTAAACGTGCTAGGAAATATCTTACTTGTTGATGACTGAGCGCGACTCCTGGAAGTTGACAAGGAAGCCGTCGAGCAGCGGGACGAACATCTCGGCCGTGTCAGACACTACCATCATCTGCGGCTGGGCCAGGGCGCTCTTCACATTGTAGAAGTGGAGGATTTTGTTGTAGGTGACGAAGCCCACCTTTACTGTGGAACTCTCAGCACCCTCCTCTCTGCGGGGGAGGAAGAGGGAGAGGATAAGTGGTTGAGGCCGGAAAATTGGGTAGGATTCGCTTTAATTGGTTCAGGTTTTTTAGATGGCTGGAATAACTTTTGTCACCATTGGCAGTCATGAATCTAATAGGGTGGCTATGACATGCGGGATTCTCCAGGGATCCGTTCTCGGACCACTTCTGTTCAGTCTCATCCATGCTGTTCAATATAATTTGTGCTGTTATTTCTAGTAGTGGGCTCTTAACGGGACTCCCTAAAAAGACTGTAAAACAGCTGCAGCTCATTCAGAATGTTGCTGCTAGAATGTTTACCAGGACCAAGAGAACGGAGCACATTCGGGTTCTTAAATCTTTGCACTGGCTTCCAGTCAGTTACAGAATACATTTTAAAGTGGTGCTTTTAGTCTATAAATCTCTGAATGGTTTAGGCCCTAAATACGTTTTGGATATTTTTAAGGATCATAAACCAAGAAGGGCTCTTGGATCCATGAACTCAGCTAGTAGAGCCCAGAGTCCAAACTCAATGGCAAAACTGCATTTAGCTGTTATGCTGCATTAAACTGGAATAAACTCCAAGAAGATTTACAAGAAGAAGTGCCTCATGTTTTTATCTTAGTATTTGTTTTTATTCTACAGTTTATTCATATTTGTCATTTTGTAAAGCATACTGATTTGCTTCTATGTATGAATTGTGCCATATTTATAAACTGGCTTGCATGCTTGAATTGAAAGAGTAGCGTAAACCTGGCATGTGTAAGGAATTAAGTCGTTGATAATTTCTGTGTTAATATTATTATACTATTTGGAACAGTTTATTTAAATATAGTGACCCTTAGGGCACACTTACAATGTGGTGGAAGTGATGACTTGGATGTTATAACTTTGTAACCACTTTGACATATTGGTGAATAAACAGTTAATCTGTACCTATTTCTAAAGAGTTTAAATATTTTGACAGGGTAGAGTTCATCGCATGAACAGATCACAAATCAATGCAAGGTTCTGCGTGTGCGCTAGCTGTGTATAATATAACCTACACTGAACCATCGACCTGAAATAATTTACCGGTATTTGCCCTAAAAAAAAACGTAACTGGAAATTTTTATCAATGTCAAATAGAATGGAGGAGAGAGTCTGATCCTGGGATGGGCGCTGTCATTAAGCAGGCATGTCTGACCAAAAACAGACATCTGTGAAAGAGTGTAATAACAGAATAAATGTGTATTGGCAGAATACAGGAAATAGGGAGAAAAAAGTGAGATTTAGATTTCAAAAAGGCCAATACCTGACATTTAATTATCTCAGAAACACACTCTCCTCTCCAAACTCCTGCCTCAACAGAAGTTAAATTCCATTAATAACAAACTGTCAGTGAAATGTTAGATGTTTTTTCTTCCTTCTTAAAGGTCTTGTTTGAAGTTTCATGGACTGCGGTAAATTCAACAAAGTCAAGATTAAAATGCACTTTATATAACTCTGTTTTTACAAGTCTCGAGAGAAAGCAGCTAAGGGAAGCAACAGTTCATGAAGATAGCATGGACAGGTTTGACATAGACCAGAACACTTTGAATTGGCCTGTGGGACTAGTAGATCTGTTGAAAAAGCAATGTTGTACATGGATATTCAGGATACGGGGCAATAGGTTTGTCTTTTATCATTTGAGCAAATTTCATGCGAATTTTTCCAAAATACCCTGGTTTTCTTGAGAACCTATTTATAAGATTCCCAGAATAAATAGGGATTAAGCCGAAAATCAAATATCGTCCATCTCGGATGTTTACAAATCCAAGTATAGAACAAGAAACGTGCAGTTTCAGGGATGTAACAATTCCCAGAATTGCATGAAAAGCAAGTAGGGATGTAGCAAACTTCAAAGGCGTGCACATCCCTACTAAGCAAGTAGGGATATACCATACAGTAGCAATTCCCTGTTTTGCTTTGAGCCCTGTTTAAGATTTATTACACTAACTCAACCAACACAAACGTAGCATGAATCTGTCAGAAAACATTATCCAAATGCTATGAACCACAGCTCAATTAAAAAAAATTTACACACATGATTTTATTTCCTGCCTTTCAAAAATACCTCTTATCCCCCACTGAACGGATGCATCCTCTGATAGGGATGTGAACAGGGCACATTGGCTTGTGCCTAACCTTTTTATATTCATATATTATCTTAAAACTACATTTGCAATGTCTTACCATAGGCTTTATTACTTGGTTGACATCCAAGGTAATTTGCTTGGTCAGTTACAAAATGCCCTTTAGAAAACAGTCTGAAAAAGCATATTCTCCAACCTCCTAATCTGACAGCTTTGCTGCACGAGAACAGCTTGGGTACAAACCCACATCATATACACTGAACACAAAACGTTTTGGAACGGTGACACACGTACAGGTGTAGAGTTTAATAACCTACACATGGCAGATTTAGAGTCCTGCTGAACAGACCTATATCAGCATCTTTCCAATGAACTGATACAAAACCAGGCTTTTTAACGCTTGCTTTTAAACTGAGTATCGGTGATAAAACATTGTTGCTATTTTGGTTTCTATATAGTAATATTAAGGCAGTAAATTGTGGTTTCAGCTGTCAGCCAGAGGCAAACATTGTCGATTTCAGCAGTGTTGCTGAGACGTAAATAACTGTTGTATCTCTGACATGTTTTCCATTAGTTTCAACGCACCAGAGAGCAAAGCGTCCCAAAAAGAAAAGGGCCAATAAAAAAAAAGAAATGGGCTGATCTTGGAGAGCACTACCTGATTGTTTTGCGGGGTTACATAAAGGCTTCAGACAGATACGGTCATATGACCTCAGAATATAGCAGGTGAAGTGTCTAATCCTTTTCTCAATGGTAAATCCAAACCTAATCTTCCTCCGATGACCCACATGAAAAGGACAAAATCAGACCCATCTGTGCTTCAGACGTCTTACGTCTTTGGACGTGATCCTGAAAATGTTTCCATTTTAGCCAGCCGCCCTTCCACCCTCCTCCTCTTTGCATCTGCTCTGCCCTCCGTTCCTTCCCACTGACCCACCCCCAGCAACCTTCAGGCAAGAATGTCCAACTGATGAGATAATTGAATACTTGGATTAGTGTGTTTTTTTTCTTTGCCTTGGATTTGTGTGACCACCATATTTGGCAAGGCACAGCAGCTCTCCAGCAGTGTTCTGTGACTGAGGTGATTGCAGCCGAGTGCAGCTCAGAACATATGGATCCGTTGAAGATGGGCTGACAACAAAGGATGACGAGGGAGTCAAATACTAGGAGTCTCAAACCGACACCTCTATCAGATGTGATTGAGCGGTGAGTGACTGACTCCAGAAAGGCAGGTGTCCCATTACTTATAACACCTTTGAGGCTTCACCTTATTTTATCTTTGATTACAACTTAGGAAACCTGCATTGTATTAAGGTTTAAAACTGCATACAGCTTACATCATTTTACTGCACACTCCAACCTTAGAAAAGGCCTCTATAACTTCATGTTGGCAAATTGTATGTTTGAAAGATCTTGGATCTAGGAGGTGGGCAGAAGAATCCTGTGCGGGTTTCCAGAAAGTTATGGAATACAGGCATTTCTAGTGTCCATTCTTTGGTTATGAGAGGGCAGTGTTGGATAACGAATGTGGGCACCTTGGCAGGTTGTCCAGCAGGGTCTTCAGCTCCTCACATATCAGTCGGACCAGTCCGCTCTTGACATTGGCGTAGGACACATCGATCATGAAGATGTACGCTGGAGAACTGGCAGCCATGTTGTTCTGAAAGAGAACAAAGGGTTGTTTTTTTACCTGTATATTCAGGTAACCTGTATATTTTTACTCAGTGTGTTTGTCATTTTTTCCCTAAAGTTGATATAAATGTTTTTGTTAGAGACAACTGTTGTCCCTTGTCATTAACTGAAATGTATTACCAAATGAAAGCAGCCTTCTACAAAGCAAGACACTGAATTAACTGAATTAAAATTAGAATAATATTATACATAATGTTTCCAATCAGATTATTTTGACAATTTATTTTGCTGTCTCCATTCAACTTATTTCCAGACTTCACAAGACAATTGGTGGTACCACAGCTCCTTCAAGTGTCACGGCAGAGGGGATGAATACTTATGCAAACAGTCATTTTTTTATTTATATTTAATCAAGGTATGCCGGCTACCAGACATTATTTTACAAATTGTCTGCCTCAGAAATAAGAATGACTACCACAGATTTAAACAAACACATTTGACCCTGCCTTCATCAGCCAAAGATCAAACACCAAACATCACTCAGATATCAAATCGGTACCGCAATTAAGCCATTTCTTCCTGCTTTAATGTTGATGTCTTTACACTCAGGACTTTCTTTTAAGATTACAGTGGTCTTGGAACTACACTGCCTTCCAGGCAGTTGTTTTGTTTCCATGGGAACAGCCTGTGATGCAGCTCCCATCTGAGAAGTTTGCTGACACTACATTTCCAAATATGAATAAACAGATAGTAACAAGTCGGCTTAAAAAGCAAATCTTTACTTTGTCAGCCCCAAACTCTCTCAAACCCACAGTCTACTATGTGAAGGGAACCCCAGAGTGCAACAAAATGGAGAACACATTGAGCATTTTTGTTCTTTAATGTGGTGGTCTCAATGAAACAAAACTGAACATGCCTCTGCTGTTCTGCCTTATAACCCTCTGGTGCTGAGTGAAGAATGCAGTTATTCTGCCAAAGGGTGAGCACCTCCTCCACATACATACATACACTTTCTAGACCCCCCCATCAGTGAGACCATGGGAAGACAGCTTCTTATGAATAGCATTTTTACTTTCAGTTTCTTGTATTTAAGCACTGTCACTGATTTTCCTATACAGTATGTGCCTTCATCATTTATGCATTGTCACAGCTTTTCTCCTATGTTCCTTCATATTTTATGCATTATCACAGCTTTTCTCCTATGTGCCTTCATCATGTATGCATTGTCACAGCTTTTCTCCTATGTTCCTTCATATTTTATACATTATCACAGCTTTTCTCCTATGTTCCTTCATATTTTATGCATTGTCACTGCTTTCCTCCTATATAACAAATCGCAGGCTAATGGCGATGTATCATACATTTTAGACATAAAGCAGACGCTCTTATTAAAACTGTGTATAGAAGAGGTAGGGTTAAAGCATAAGGCGCAGAGCCAAGGGCTACTGGTAACACTCCTGGTAGCACCCCTGGCATGCACCTCCCCGGCAGACACCGGTTCAATATCAAAGTCTCCACCTCACCCCAAAGTCTCCGCCTCACCCCAAAGTCTCCGCCTCACCCCAAAGTCTCCGCCTCACCCCAAAGTCTCCGCCTCACCCCAAAGTCTCCGCCTCACCCCAAAGTCTCCACCTCACCCCAAAGTCTCCGCCTCACCCCAAAGTCTCCGCCTCACCCCAAAGTCTCCGCCTCACCCCAAAGTCTCCGCCTCACCCCAAAGTCTCCGCCTCACCCTCAGATTTCTACTGTCAATAAGTCTTGAAAAGATTATTAAAGAGAGTGAATATTCACACTCCTTTCGAAAATAAAAAAGCACAAGACTAATTTCCATCACATATGGACTAATACAGTGAATTTTAGGATACTGTACTAACCATATCACATTTTGAAAAGTTATTGAACATTTTGGATTTTAACAGCTTTTAATGTATATGCACTCGTATAAAATAAAACCAAGAAAGGTCATAGGTTCACCACAGAGTTAGTGCATTTCATACCTTGCAGTAATCCAGGGTAGCCACAAATTCATAGGACCCCAGTGACAGCTCTGGCCTCTCGTAGAAGTCCACCCTCCTGCCCATGTGATCCAGATGTTGGAAATAAAAGGCTGGCACTAAGAGAGGAAACAAAATCCCAAAACACGCAATCCCCCCACAATTGTTTTTATGAGCTAACAGATTTCACCCATATTTAGGTAAGACGGGCCCTGAGCTGATATTCAGATAAAGGATAGTGACTTCGCGGCCTCGTTCCTAGCTAGCGACGCGTGCACTCACCTTCGTTGACACAGCTGCAGAAGCCACACTGGAAGCGGCGGCCGCCGTCGATGAACTGCATGTAGGGACACATGTAGGCCTTGCAGCGGTTGCAGCGGATGGGACCGGTCTCGCCGTGGTTCACCACGTACAGGGGAGTCTGGGCAACACAACACAACACGGCCGGCGTTTAGAAATCCCAGAGAATTTGATTTTTATCAAGGTCTTCATACGCGTTTGAACTGAACCCTCCACCATAATGCGTTTAGTCTAAATATTTGGGGCGATGTCATTGGCACCAAAGCAGTTATTCCAAACACAACGCAACTCAATGGAGGCTGGCACTGTACATGAAGCAGATGCACATTGCAATAATGTTTTTAATACTCTCATACGCTTCATGTAGTTGAAGACATGTAAGCATGGATGCGAAACACACAGGTTTACAAATGTTTAGGTTTTGCGGACCCATATTGTGAAATTAGATTAACCAATCAGAATACAACTGGGGCAATCTAAAACTTGCGTACAACTGTGGTGATATCACTTTGGTTGTCCATGTCTGAACAAACCAAGTCTTGAGTGCCAGGAACGAACATTTAAAATGCACAGAGAATGGAGAGACTTTTTTTTCCAAACAACAGACATATTTACATGAAGTATTTGATTATTTAAAAGAAATCTGAGCCCAGTGGATCCCAACTAGTTAGCATCCTGCGTCCAGGTTGCCCAGGGTAAAGGACAGAAATCATGAATAATACTACTACATTGTGCTTTATAAAGACAAATCCAACAGCCAACATTAGTTGAATGAATGCTTGGATATATTCCTGTTTCTTTTATCTGAACTGTCCAGCACAGCGGACCCTGGTTTTTGAACTTCAATGAGGGGACCAGAAAAGGGACACTCATTTCTATATACCCTAACTTCCTCAAACTCAATCTGGACTTGAAGCCTATGTTTTTTCATTGCAACCTTCTAATCAAAGACCTATGTAGACCTGGACATGAAGTGGGTGCAATTAATGTGGAGGTAGAACAGAAAACCAGCAGGCTCTGGACCTCTTAGGGTAACAGTTCAGTACCCCTGACTTGATTTAACCAAAACAATCCAAAATTCCTGCTTAAACCAAACCACAACACCCAACCCTTATCGCATATGCCTAAAAGAAACCTGCAATGAGTCAGAAATAGCCTAATGGGATCAAATAAAGAACATGTAGGGAACACTTGGCCGGTTTTCCGATTTTTGTTGAGACCTCTGTCCCCCACATGTATAGTAAAACCCGGAAAACACTCACGCAGGCACTTGGCAAACAATGTATCACAAATACACACAGTCCATGCTTCCACACATGTATTAGTACACGCAAACAACATGCCTCACACACTGCATGCGCCACATACCCAGGTCCAACATGTGTCGATTTAAATCTTCCTTCCACTAACTGTTTTCAGTAGTGGTTTTAGATTGTTATGGTATAGACAACGCATTCTCAATGATTTATCGGATTTAATAGGCAAAGAGAAAAAGATCTTATGTGAGACGATCTGATGTGATTGGAAGGTTTCAAGGCCGTGAAGACTCACATGCAGACAGATGGGAATGCAGTGAAATAATACTATTATTAGAACAGTTCTTCCAATGGCGACGTGAAGTTAAGCAATAAAATGTTTTTTAATGATTCCAAGTGCTATACAAGGGTTTAACATCAAGGCGTCAGTCTTTGTGTAGTGCTGTCATTTATTCCATACAACCAAACAATGCTGTGAAAAGGCTAGCTCCCTTGATATGGAATCCCGGCAGGGCATAAGCATCGGTTAGCGTCCGACTTTGAGAACTGTAATGGCACGGTCTATACATGGAGCACTAACCCAAGAAGCTAATGCGCTTGACATTTGAGTGCTTTGTTGAATTGCTGTAATCTTCAGCAGTCCCTGCAAACCTTGACAATAGTTAATTAGCTCCCTGAGACGAACATAAAGCTACAGTAACATTGCCTAAAAAGGCCTTTGGCGCTGATGACAAGGCGAAAGGGAAGAAAAAAAAAGTCTGAATTCCAAGACCACACAGGATACAAATCGAGTTTATCCCCAGGACACTTTGAAACTATTACAGCACTTGGACATACAGCTATTTTATAAGGAAATAAAAAGTATATGAGTAAAGGAAAAGTTAAGCACTAGTGTCTTGCATGAGGTGGGATGCACAAAATTACCCACTGGGGACCAAGAAAATATATAAAATTCAGTGGGTGGAAGTAATGGATTCCTTAAACATGTGGAAAGTTTGGCAGTTTAACCCAATTAGATTGGAGATCAGAAATGCTTAAAGTCAAGTTAGCCAACTCCACAAAGACACACTACTCTTCCTCCTCTCCTTTCTGCTACGCTGCAGCTGTGCGGCAGTCAGACAGGCCATGTGCTCAATGTCACGTTGGGTTGCTTGGTAACAGGAGCACACGGCAGCTAATCCTGTGTCTACCCCATGCAGCCATGCTCACAGACGTGGAAGTTTCCCTGCATACATGATGTCAACCTTATGATTCACTATCGCTTAGAAAACATCCACACTCGACCAAAATGACTGCTAGAAACTCATTTTAGCAGACAATGGTCATCCAGTTCAGATTTTTAAGAACTCCGAGTAATGTGCATGTTAGGCTGATATGAAGATGGTGATGCAGAAACAGGGAGCACAATTTGAATGGGAGCTGATGGAGACAGATTGAGCCATAATCATTGATTTACGGTAATGCGATTGGGCATAACACAAGATTTGATACACAAAGTATATCAAAAAGTTTTGACATGTACTAATGAATGGCATGCAGTGCAGGGAAATAGCTCAGTACCTACAGTCATAACAAAATTGGGCAAATGCACAGACGTTATTGCTGGCTCTGATTGGCTCTGTACCATTCTTTCCCCCTGGGGTCAGTTTTGCCGAAGAATTGTTACTGCGGTCGGCTGAATCACTGTAATTTATAAGGCCAATGTGGTGAGACGCCAAAAAAAAAAACAACGTACCTTAAAATGTTTACAGTCAAATGTTTACAGTAGGTACCTGTGGTTTTAGTAGGCGCTGGTTCTAAACATGTTGGTTTCAGTATTCATTAGTAGACCAACTCGTACAACGGTGTAGATCCAGCTACACAGGGCAAGGCCTACCTCATTCTTTGGCACTGTTGCAAAGGGCTTGATGATGGTGGCCAAGGGAACCTGACACTGCTTAGCCAGGTCAGCGGTGCAGGGGAAGGAGTAGGTAGTGCAACGCATGTACCTTGGACTGGCATTTCCTAAAAGGAAGGAAAAAGATTAAACCAGTCGGTTTTATTCAAAAAAAGATATTGGCATGCTGGAGAAAATAAGCAAATAAGAAGGAAATTAGTGGGTTGAATATTCTGTTTTCAAGAGACATGGTATATTGAAATGCATGGAACTGGAACAAAAACGTCCTGGACTGGTTTGAATGAAAAACGGAAATATGTTGTACACAGTGAAAGTTCTAGGTGAGGACCAGATAAGGCAAGGCATCACTAGATTTTGCGAGAACAGAGCACTACTCAAAAAATGTTGTTGGTAGTTGGTCGACGTTAATAACAACAGATGAAACAAATAATCTCTACTCGGGCCATGATTTTACTGGGACATTAAGTCCCTGGGATGCTGTTTCCTCACAAATACACAGAACCAATATAATTTTAGATCCCTATTTTTCACTGTTCACAGTTTAATGACATTGAAATGCATTTCCACTGAGGCACTTCTCAACAAGCCATTCAGCCTCTTGTCACATTGATCACTTAACCAGGAGGCTTGCACCGGGTACACATACGTAGGTGAACACATCCCCCGGCCAAAGACCGCAAGCGCCTGACTAGCTGCTAGTGCTGGTCCATCATCCACTGGTCCGGCCCGGATATCCCTGACCCAATATCTGCGCTCTGCTGGATCCACAGAGACTGTTGGTATGCTGTGACCAGGACACGAAAACCTGGAGAACCTGACATGGCTGCACTGAGGAAGCAACTTCAGAGCACCGCACTACTTGCTGGCTATACTCCCTTTTAGGACTGCATGTTTAATCTAAGGCTATTCAATTATTGTTAAAAGCCTTCTGTGTCACAAGTATAGAGATTGGGGAGGCCCATAAATGCACATTTCTGTTCCCTCCCAACACAACGAACAGGATTCCACTAGTGAATTGCAGAAGATGTGCTGGAGATGGCTTGGAATGAAGCCATCACACCGAGCAAAGGACACTGAAATATTAAAAAGGTATGTTTCTGACTGAAAAATGTTGTTCTGTTTCACAAGACACTGAGAGACATCTTTGAAATAATTTACTGTAGCTCAATGGGATGCTGAAGACTTCTGAGAAGTGTGTTGTAGTATGAACAGACTCTGACAGACGCTGACAGGTTTGTACACTGGTATCCCTTACCTTGGTCCTGAACTGTAAAGTTGGTGGTGACCAGTGGGGGAACTTGGCCCCTGACGTTTGTCGCATATACCTGTCCCCCTCGCTTGGCTTGATCGTCTTCAATGACTTGTGTCTAAAACAGAGAGGTGCAGTGTCAGTGAAAGAGTATGAGACAAGGCTCTGTCGCTATGCGCATTAGCGGTTACGAGAAATCGCTACACATTTCACTGAGCATTTACAGAGATGCTGTACCCACTTTAAGTTACACTTCATACATTAAGCAATAGACAATTGTTGTTATTTGAGCGTAGATTCAACGCTTGGAAAGAGTGCTTGTGGGCTGCTTTCAATTTAATGCTTGTGGGCTACTTTTCTGCTTACAACAAAATCTAAGTCAACCCTGCAAAATTACATTTGAGTTTAATTGAAAAGGCACTGATGTTATGGGGATTCAAACAAAAACACTATTCTATTCTATATAGTGCAAAAATCTTATGAATTCATCACTAACCTCGTTGTTTTTCTGGGACAGTCTTTGAGGACAGTCTTTGAGAGAAATCTTTCATTCTAGAATGCAAAGATATCAAGACACACAAGGATTAAAATATGAACTCACTGTGCTCGGGATGGAGTCAGGATCCAGCTTTTTCTGAGGTGGTCCAGCCATTTGGGCTGCTCCACCTTGGAAAGGTCCAGCCATCCCGGGACCAGCCATCCCGGGACCAGCCATCACGGGTCCAGCCATCCCGGGTCCAGCCATCCCGGGTCCAGCCATCCCGGGACCAGCCATCCCGGGTCCAGCCATCCCGGGTCCAGCCATCCCGGGTCCAGCCATCCCGGGTCCAGCCATCTGCCCCCCAAACTGACCTGTGCCACACAGAACAAGTGTAAGGCTCTGGCGATCTGCATTTGGCAGGAGCACATGACAGCCCCACAAAATCTGTGTACACATTCTCAAACAGCAATAAGATGTATTTTCGCCGTGAGTTGACATAGCCAAAGACCCTGTTTAATCCGATCCCTGGAATATCACAAATCCATTGATTAAGGGGACTGTGACATTCGTACCTTGTGGTTGTTGAGGGTACCCTGGTTGTCCCTCTGCTCCGGACCCAAACTGCTGAAAGCCCCCAGCACCTGGCGGAGGTGGGCCAGGGTAGGGCCTACCCATGCCTCCCATAGACGGGGGGCCACCCATAGGTTGACCGGCTGGGGGCGACTGGGGGGAAGACATCCGATGTGACTGGGGACCTGTGGACGGGGAGCCCAGAGGTGGGTGTCCCATTGCTGGTGGAGGGGCAGAGTGGAATGGCTGCTGGGCCGGATGGGAAGTGGGTAGCGCCTGCGAGTTCGGAGGCGGACCTACAGGTGATGACAAGGGAAGGGTGGACCACTTTCAAAGCACTGAAATAATGACACCTGGCTAAAACATACTGCATGTAAATGCACCTAAACTTGTTCCACCTCAGTCTAGAGCTCTTCAAACAGACATTATTTACCATATCCAAGGTTCATGGCACCCATCTGATTGGTGACCTGCTGGGCATGGGGCGGGGCCTGGGAGCTCATGCTGTGGTGGGGGGACTGGGGGGGTTGTCCGTATGGAGAGGCCGAGGCGGCGGGGGGTGCAGCGTACCTGGAGAAAGGTTCACAAGATGCTAATACAGGCTGCTCCAGTAGTGTCAATTATGTTCGTTGCTGCTACTTCACTGCTGACTGGAAAATACCAGAAAGATCATGTTTATCTTTAACTTATGAGTGGTCATGAAGAAGACCAATGGAGGAACTGGGATGGAGATGGTGGCCTTCCATTTCTCTGCAAGTTAAACTGTTAACTGCAAGTTAATTCCAAGACAGGGAAAAGAAGGAGCGCATGAGATGGCTGCAGTTTGTTACTGAGGGAGATGGCCCTTACCTTGGAGGGTGGGCCTCGTTCTGCTGGCCATTTGAGATGTAATGGCTGGAGGCCGGTGGTGAAGGCAGACCAGTGGGAGGCGGAGCAGGCTTCATCATACCTGCAAGATAAAGCATCCTTTACGGTTTCACATACAAAGCGTTTGCCTGAGCATAGTGTTGCACCTCAACGTCACGCCCATACCATGACTGTCAACGCAATTTTCTAACGGTCACGTGCTACCCACACAGTAGATTAACCACGTTAGCCAACCAAAAGTAATGAGGTAACAGCAAGCTTATCCCTCGGATTATACGTTCTGATTTCAACTGACGCTGCGTCGTTTGACTCGCACATTGTGAAACTCTCCTGGACTAATGAACGTTGCACACCTGTGGGTGGGACGGGGAACGGCTGATGTTGTCCCCCGTAGTGTCCATAGAGGGGCTGGGCAGGCGCGCTCCCGAACGCGGCCGGGTAGCCCCCCATCCCAGGCTGTGCCTGGGAGTAGGGAGGAGTGGCAACATATCCCTGCTGACTCATTTTCTGGGTGCGTCGTTAAGGTCTTCTCATTCCAGAGTGGCAGATATTCAACAAAGCTGCAAGGATGAAAGATCATAATGAGGGTATGTGCTTTCTGAGGGAGATCGTGTTACATTCTGAAGTTGAAGAAACCAGAAGACAGTTCCACTCCGATAGAGTACAATTCACAGAATAACCACAAACCAGAGCTTTTTCGAAACAACGGACGCCTGGCTCTTTGGAATAGACTGTCACAGACTGCCCTCTTGATACGCTCCACTACTTGTCTCACACCTCTGTATTTTCCTCCCGTACAAAGTAAATGCATGGTTTACACCAACAAGCAATTCTTGACCTCAAGTCAGCTTCAATGCTCACGTGTAACAGCACCCAAGAACATTGGACTATTGGGAGATAAGAGAGTTCCAAGTGACTCAACAGATTGTTGTTGCCTGTAAAAATTGTCCTGCAGTGAGACATATTATTCTGCGAATAAATGGGATGATGTGTAAAAACACAGCAATTACAATATGATATTACTATTATATCTCATCTGTTGGTTAGGAATAGCTTATGTAATGGCTGGTTCACATAATAACATATTGGAGCAGATATTGTAGACCTACTCTAGTGCTACATAATCTCCAAATTGCTGTTCAAATTAAGTTCACATGTTCATGGATGTTGTTGGTGAAATCGTATATGAGCAGTAAATAAATGTTTATTCATAAATTACATAAGCCTTAATGTGTCACTGCACGATTTATTGGAAATCCTTTTACAGCCTTCTATGTACTTCGTTGTTTTTTATTTTAGAACAAACTCAATGAGTTGAACTTGCGCACCACACAACAGCATACACACAGCTGTCAAACATTGCCCAAAGGCCAACGCAGTCATCGGATCGGAACAAATACCAAACACCTTGAAATTACTTTAAAAAATCCATAAATGAAGACAAAAATGTGTATAGACAGTTATGGCGAAAAACACAAAGAAAAACGAGTCTTTTAGCCACTACCCAAAAATGCCACGTCAAAGACCGTTATGATGGCCAGAAATCTGAGCATCACCAACCTAGGTAGCATGCCATTCAGTTACAACCATTCATAGCCATGTATTATAAACTGCCGGAAAGTATCGACTATTTAAAGCACCTGAAAAATATCGATCTGAATACGCATTTCGGATGTGCCTGGCGTATTTACAAATAGCGTAGACTGCAATGATTAGTTCACACGGAAATTGGTACATGGAACTAAGTGACGTGTCACGGCGAAAGCTTTCTGGTATAGGCTACAAATACATTTCAATAGGCCTAAAGAACGCATTGGGCTTTATGACAAAATAACAATTCACCTGTTTTTTGGAAAATATTTGCCGTATCCTCTTCTTTATGAAATCTTTATAGTGAAAGCAGAGTGCCACGTCAAACTCCAGCACAGTACCGGTCTCTATATGCAACGCACTGAAGCCAATGTTCTATGCGCATGCGCTCACCTGTGAGCAACACTACACGTCAGCATAGACAATTGCGCGGATTGCGTAGCATAAAACTCTTCAAGGTCTAGTAGGTGGTGTTATATTCAAATCCGACTGGTTTACAGCGAACATAAACAGTTCAACTAATCAGCGTTAATTTCCCAATTACCATGGAAACATGTTTTGAATAGTACAAATATCAGTAGACGACTTAACGCTGCGTGCCGTTCAGATCAGTCCTGGACAGCAATGAATGTACCAAGACTAAGTGTCAGGACTTCTGATCAATGCATCTGCAACACACCTTAGCCATTGGAAATGTACACTGAACAAAAAAAAACTCTGAAGTTACAGTTCATAAACGGAAAGCAGACAAGCTCGCTCAAAAGGATGCAAACGTCTGTGCACTTAATGAGATACATTCGATGTTGAACATATGGAACATGGGATATTTTATTTCAGCTCATGGGACCAACACATATTTTTGTTCAGAATTTAATTGTATGTAGTGCATCTATTCAATGTCTATGTTTTGATTGTATTATGCCTAATGTAAAACTGAATGGTCTTGCAATAAGCTTTTGGCCATCTCGTCAAAAAGCATATTGCCATTATAAATAAGAATTGGTTCTCAATTAACGTACATGGGTAAATCATAATAATTGGCATAAAAATAAAAATAGTATTTATTTATAATATTTTATTCTAATACCGTATCCCCGCATTTCCTGGAAACACATTTCTCCATACTATCTCAAATGTATCGGTGGTCACCATTTAAGGAGAAACAAGTAGTATACCGTTGCAAAATTACCTGAAAGCAATGTAAACATGTGATAGAGTATAAAGTCAAAACTGAACCTAGAAGCCAGTTACAAACTCCCATTTGATTAGAAACTCAGGTAACAATTGATAGGCCTATCAATAAATATTTCCGAGTTCGTCGTTATTGTTATTACACTTCAAGAAAACTTCAACCCACACTTAGTGACCGTGCACAAACCAACCTCCGCAAGCAGACGGGCGGGCCCAGGCGCAATGACGTTTCAGAGCGGGTTGGACTCTGGATAACATGCAGATTATGGGAATTATACAAAACTGTGCTGCTCTTGATTTCCTAGAGCACAGTTGGTCCAACTCCGGACAACTTGATGATAGCGATTTTGGTGGGAGGCTGTAGCATGTGGCATGGGCACTGGGGATTATATCTGCGTAACCGTGCACGGGTGCGCGCCCTGGGGCTTCACTCTCCGCGAGGGAGTCGGGGATACCTACCGACCCCTACAGGTTTTTCAGGTAGAAAAGTGATTCGTTTATTGTACTATTTTATTTGTTAATATACTTTGAGTATGTGTTTTCCACCGGCTACAATACATCAACTTCTTGTCATATCAAGATTGTATAGCATTTGGGGAATTCTGATACTGTAGCGTATGTAAAAATGTACATTTCATACAGTGCTGCTATGAGAACGTGGTTATGTCAAACATAGTTCACATCTAAATGAAATCAATTAGCAAAAGAGGATGTCCTCTAAATTATCATTCTGAACTCGGCTGGTATGCTGTTGCATCCTCGACGAACTGTAGTATAGCTAAGTGTTTATAAGGTTAGTAATTGTAACCAGCTGGAGAAATTGTGCCTTTCTCAATTGCATGTCAGTGGTAAACCAGCCTATTGTTTTAGTTTTCAGATATAGGCAGATAATGAAACAGGCATCCTAATAATGTTTTTTGGGGGGTGATGTTGTGTAATTCAAATAGTTATATAATTGTTCTGAAAAGGCTTGTTTTGGGCAAATGCTGTGACAGCGAATGTTTGGAACAGACATTGCCTGGTGCGTCAAATATGTTTTTGTGCGTAGGAATCATTGGGACCCTTATATGGTCAGGGCTCGAGCACTGTGTGAGAGGCAGGGTGCTGTGCGATCTGTTATCACTCCTGAAGATTATTGCAAGAATCTAAACAAACGCGCGAGCTGTGGAAAGCAGATCCGGGTTGCGATGAGCCATGAGCATGCCTTCTAGGATCACACGGTGATAAATATTGTATTTTGTTTAGGCTTGGATAATAAAGTTAGTGAAAATTGTAAGGTTTGTTTAACTTGTTTAATTCAATTATCTTATCATTGAAGTCTATTGTAAAGGCACACTCCCACCCCCCACCCATAATGGTGGAATCTTCAGTTATCATGATGGCCTAATCAGGAATACTTGGCTATAATACTATTCATTTGCCTACACATTAGTATATATTGATGGTGTTGGAGTATGGCAGTAAGCAAACCCATACCATGGAGACTGTTACACAAAGGAAAGCCTGACCTTCATGGCCACACAAGCAGCTATACCTGGGTGGGAACAGGAAGAGATACGCTAGTCTTTAACAGGAAATTAAAACCTTTTTTAGCGAATTTTCTCCTGGGCAACTGAAATCAGGAACACTGTAGAGCTCAGTGTACATCATATAGGAATGCCAACTAAAGTCAGTTGCTGTAAGTGATTCGGTTCAACTTGGCTAAGTCACAGGCATTTTGAGGGAAGTACAAATCCTCATGCATGTGAATGATGGTGTGGATTAGAACCCAAAAAACCACAGCCAACTACCTAGCAATAGGTCATGTGTCACTCAGAGGCATTGCTTTACTTGTGAACATTTGGCAACCAATTATTCTCCCTCTACTAAACATTGTTGCAGAGGCCCAACAAAAAAGCCTTGCTCTCAGTCACAACATCCTTTGTTTTGAGAGAGCCTAATTCACATTGGTTATATCAACCAACATTTTAAAGAATTTAACTATTTTAACAATTTTTTAGACATAATGTACAAAGTCAGTTAACATAACTAAGGATGTCAGAAATAACTAGGCTCTAAAGGCCAGAAACTGGAACTATGTGTTATTTTTCTAGACACAAATCAATCCAAATTCTGGACTGAACAACATCTAATAGACGAAGCGTGACAAGCTTGCTGAAATATGCAGTTTTCAGTTGTCAGGCACAGTTACTCATCATTAGAGCATTGATGACTAAATCACTTTCACCGTTATCTACAGCAAAGTTTCTGTGCAACAGTGCATTGTGGTGCAAAGTCTCCATCATGGACTGGGGGATTTATACCAATTGATTTGTCTAGCTTTGATTTGGGTCATGAAACCTTTTAAGTCCAACAGCCCAACTGAGTGTCCAATAGCTAGGTTTGACTGTCCCCTCCAATAGTCCTCCAACAACCTTTATTTAGGAAAATGTGCGATTATACATTTTCTTTTCATGACCCACGTCTAATGTTAAAAAAAGACTCCACAGACCAGGGTACACTCTACATTTAGTGAACATTTGAAAGTAGAATGTTTTTAAGAGATGGCAACATATTGAATTTAAACTTCTCCCTTTGAATACCGGTAGGATTGAACATTTGTTGATATATATATATGTATATATATATATTTTAATCTGATTTGCAAAGACAATTTTTATCATACCATATGAAAAGGATCACTTGAAGGCAGACCGAAATCCCAAATCTCTTATCCTGAACTCACAACCATGTAACTGTGTCTCTAACCAAAAGACTACTGCATTTGTCAACTTCTTGTCTATTGAGACAAAGGTAAATCATGTCAAGTTTTTCCACTTTTTTCCAATTTGACCTATACTGTGAAAAATTCAAATGAAAAACAAAATGAAATCTTTGAGGGAAACACAAAAAGTGTGCACACCATTAAACTAACACCTTGTTGACTCAGTCTCTTTGGGTAGGAGTCTATTTGCATGGCACATCTCGACATCTTTGCAAAAGCGTTCCAAATCTGTCAGATAGCAAGGACATCTCCTGTGCACAGCCCTCATCAGACCACCCGACGGGTTAGTGTTAGGTGTTCAATTGGATTTAGATCTGGGCTCTGGGTGGGCCATTTCAATATGTTTAACTTCTGGTGAAGCCATGCTTTTTTTGATTTGGATGTGTGCTTTAGGTCGTTGTTGTGCTGAAAAGGGAACTTCCTCTTCAGCTTTCTAATGGATGCCTGAAGGTTTTGTGTAAAACTGCCTGGTATTTGGAAATGTTCATAATTCCCTCCACCCTGACTAAGGCCCCGGGTCCAGCTGAAGAAAAACAGTCCCAAAGCATGATGCTGCCACCACCATGCTTCACTGTGGGTATGGTGTTCTTTCGGTGATGTGCAGCATTGTTTTTGCGGTAAAAAATATATTTTGGAATTATGGACAAAAAGTTCAATCTTGGTTTCATCAGACCATAACACATTTTCCCATGTGCATTTGGGAGACTTGATGTTTGTTTTTGTTATCTTTAGCCGGGCTTGGATGTTTCTTTTTGTAAAAAAAGCCTTCTGTCTTGCCACCCTACCCCATAGCCCATTCACATGAAGAATACATGAGATTGTTGTCACATGTAGCACAAAGCCAGTACTTGCCAGAAATTCCTGCAGGTCCTTTGATGTTCCTGTAGGCCTCTTGGAAACCTCCCTGACCAGTTTTATCAATTTTGGAGGGACGTACAGTTCTTGATAATGTCCCTGTTGTGCCAGATTTTCTCCACTTGATGATGACTGCCTTCACTGTGTTCCATGGTATATCTAATGCTTTGGAAATTATTTTGTACCCTTCTCCTGAATGATATCTTTCAACAATGAGATGCTTTGGAAGCTCTAAGTGACCATGGCTTTGGCTGAGATGCAACTAAGAAAACTTTAAATGATGGCAGGTGTGTAATGACTTCTATTTAACATGAGTTTGAATGTGATTGGTTAATTCTGAACACAGGCACATCCCCAGTTATAAGAGAGTGTGCACACTTATGCATCTAGGTTATTGTAAGGTTTTTATTTTTCCTTTTCCCCCTCAAAGATTTCAGTTTGTTTTTCAATTGAATTGTTCACATTAAAAGTGGAAAAAGTTCTGACATGATTGATCTTTTTCTCATTCTTTTACATCACAAAAACATGTTTTTTTAACATGGGTGTGTAGAATTTTATCTCCACTCTTAGTATCCAGAGCTTATCATCCTTGATTCAATTACTTTATGTGGAAAATCCTCATTTAATTAATTCAACATGTAATTAACAAAATGTGTGATTCATCAGAAGCATCACTTGCCATCTAATGTATAAATAAGTAAATTAACTGGATTCCCAAGCATTTCTAAATAAACGGATTGCTACTATAAACTGAATTTTTATGCAGAATTAGGCACTGCATTGATGTTTTAAAAAATGACAACTGCACTTTACCCCAGACCGCAGGAATGGGGAATTATTTTGGGCAACACAGCTGTGAAAGTGTTCTTTTTAATGCAGTGTTGGGAAAATTACAAATGTAATGTTTTTATGTCTGGAATACACCCGAACCATTCAATTGTAGTGGTGCTCCCAAACAATTCTTACAAAGGAAACATCATTTAAAAAAAATATCAAAAGGAAAACAATTGACACAAATACATTTTGAAAGAAATCAGGAAACACCCTGGTGGTTAAAAATATAATGTGAGAAATATTACCTTAGAAGAGGAAGGTTACTTTCATATCTGATACATTTTGGAGAAAAAAATGACTGTTGCATTACAGTTCATTAATAAAAAAAAAAATTATAGAGTGACATTTAAAAAAAAACTGAACAACAGAAAACAAGAGAAAAAAAATACTTTTAAGAAAATCAAGCTGAATTCTTTCTGTAAGTATTTGACTGTTCAATATTCTGGCCTGCAGTAAACCGACAGCACAAACTAAGGGTCTCCACACTCTCAAAGGGCTCTTTTCCATATATGGGAAGTTGTTTTTACCCAGACATTTTGGGAGTCCTGGCCTGAGAACAAAGTTGGTGAAGTCATAACCCACTTACCATGTTTTTGTTAAGGTTCACACACTCTTTGACCTACACTGAGATGTAGCTACATTTTAAAAAGTAGGGGAGATTTCTTTTGTCGTTTTTATTAAAAGTAAATGTGCCAGCATGTCCATTCTCAAGTCATTTGGCAAACACTTGTTTATCTACCATCACATATTAATGACTTTGATTTGAGAGATATTTTGCATCACCAAATAACGTAATGCTGAGCTCTTGGGTGTCTTTAAAATTCAGTCACACAGAATTTGAGAAAAATCTTACATTGATGAGTGACATCTGCTAACACTGTAATGCTAGTTGAATTCTATAGTGTATTACACTCAAAACTAAGTGTCAGATGTTTATAGAGCATTTGGTCTTGTCTATTTTCTAGTCTTTACCCCTCAGGGTTAACACATTCAGGAAGATAACTTCAGGTGTATAACTCGATCATCATGGGCAAAACCTTTTATTGGGCCCCGAAGCAAAAATTTACTAGATCCAGTGTTCAAGTATTAGAGCCATGGGTTAACAAATCAGTGTGCATGGAGTGTCTGCTCACTGAAGGAGCCAAGTGCACAATCCATTCACAAACTGGAAAGTTGTAGAGTTACGGTTGTGCGTAACAGTCTCCAAATATCTAGGGGTCCCTGCATTTAACTTTGCAGAACGCCGTCTGTAAATATTTAGGAGGCCCTGCATTTAACTGTGCATATTTAGGAAGGATCTTGTGCTAGGTACATTTATATCGGTGTTGGGAATCACAATTTTACATTCTCAGATCTGTTCCAGTGTTCTCCTTCAATGTTCCCAGGAAAGGGATTGAAATTGGGATAAAGCACCCTTCTGTAATGCTCGTTGGTCCTTAAACAAAACTAGAAGTGACTTTAATGTATTGTTGTTTGTGTTGTACTGCGTATTCATTCTTATCTTACCTGCTTGCCTCTTGTGAGATCCCCCCTCCCAAACAGTAGTAAAACCTCAAGAGTGTTTTCCTGATAAACTAAGGCATAGAACATAAACAGTAAATAATTATAAAACTTTACTGTAGACATTCGTACAGTTCTAATGGCATATAAGGACCAACCCAAGTGATCAACCGGCTGAATACATTTCAAATGAATGTTTATGTAACATCCTGGCTATGAAAAAATGACCTAAAGTTATACTGTGCAGCCATTAGGTTAGTAGGCCAACAATCTAAGGTAGAGATTACTCCACCTCCCATGCCATTTGTTAGATGCAACTATTTCCTTCAAACCAAAATGAACGGAAACTAACTTCAGATCAGGAATTTATGTTGCTGATCTTGGATTGTGGCAAGTTTCTGGGTCTACACTACTACAAACTTGCACGATAATAAACACATTTTCTGTCCACATGGATATTAACTGGGGAATGGCTCCAAAACAATTACCCAGCTGTCCCAGCCCAACTCATGGTCATTGGCCTTAAGGGCGCCATTCATTGGTCTTGGAATACCCTGTTCTATAATAAACATTGAGGCAACACAGAATCAGCAGATAAAGCCCCGGTTTACATGGTACATATGACTTTCGGATTATAATGAGATTATCTAATGTCCGGGTTAACGTAATGATTGTGTCATCATCTTAACTCAGTTGCAGTGTTAACTCATTACTTTTGAAAGAGTCTGTCAATCACTGTAAGTAGTAGTAACGAACAAGCGAAGATTTAAACCAAATATAATCTCAGCAAGGTCAATCATTCTGGAGCCATGATGTGCACATCCGTACCTGGCATTAGTATGTGGTCTGCTAAAGTAGAGTACCACTGTCGGTTGGCATTTCCAGCAGTACGTTTAGGTCATCACTTTTTTCTTCCACTATAAATTACACAAAGAGAAATGGTGCTTAATATGTAATGGATTGTTACGGCAGGTATAATAAAAACAACCGTAGCAACCTGCAATTATGGAATGTTTGCTCACAAGTAGAATGTGACCCTCTCCTTAATCCATAGGAAGACCCCCCCCAGTTGACCACTTTAAAAGGGTGACTGTCTGCTAGCATGGTTCTGCCTATTCTTAAAACAAGCTTTTGGTGTCTAGAGGCCTCTATTCATCTCTAAGACAGACCCACTGACTGACTAACAGACCAAAAGACTGACCCACAGACTACCTAACAGATCAAAAGACTGACGGAAAACGCATCGGGTGAAATAACTTGAGATGGAAAAAAACGTGCAATACACCCAAAGCAGCTTCCTGGCCCTGTCAACTCTTATGGCTTTCTTTGTCAAACTCTACTTAATAAGCCATATAAACTGCCAGTTATACAAACATTCTTACCACACGCTTCAAATTTTTTATTGATCCGTAAACTTAACTCACGGTTTCTTGATTTTAGGCTGACTTGATTGCAATTATATTCAAGCAGGATGTAAGGAACGAATGAATGCGAGTGCCTGCAACTGATTAGGCCTTTCCTCACTATATTTGACCCATGCAGCAACTAATGTTAACAATATATAAATAAAGTCATTAAATAAAACAAATACATTATGTATTTAACAAACAAATACTGCTTATCTGGAGTTTCTTCATAAATCAACTCCTACTGGCACACCTATTTAATCACCGCTACATGTAACCTCATGACAGAGCTGGGTCCATATTCATTTCAGTCAGCCACAAGGGGCAGTCTTGAGTAACTATTTACAGTTTCTGTCCTGACAGATGTATCCACTCTTGTTTTGCCTGTGTTTTAAAGGTACTTGTAGGAGTATCTCTGGTTACCACAGGCTAACTCAAAGTTACTAATTGCACCTTCAAATAGTAAATACAAGCCAGTGGCAGTAATTAACCATTCCACAAACAGCCATCACTACCTGTAAGACAGCTGGGAAATGTTTGCTTAAAGGAGCAGGGTGTAGGAACTCCCTGAAGCGGTGTCCAACTCACAGTTTTCCAAGCCAGCCCATTGGTTCCCTTAAAAGTTTAAAGGGATCCCGTTGGTTCTAGAAAGAGCCACCTGTTACCTGACTGGTAAAACTGGAAGATAAGTGAAAATGTAGCCTGATCTGGAGTTTTTTTATTTGCAGGGATGCTTTTTCAACCTTTGACTCTTATTTCTTGAAAGCGTGGAATGTTTGATTAACACTAAGAATTAAAATGTGAGATTTTTAAATAACTTCCCAGTTCCTTTTAAGAAGGTAGACTAAAGTGATGCAGAAAATAACTACAATAAACTGAGGAAGCTCATCTTTTGGAAGTAATATGAAACACTGCAATACGAAACATGTATTTCTTGGAATTTACTAGCTTGGTTGTAGTTCATGTAGTTTTGTGATGTTCACAAAAAAATTAGTTAGAAATTTGAGAATGGAGCAGGAGTGCCATGAGTATAACGTGTCTCATTGTAGTCCAACAGCTGGCATTATAAAATGTCTGACTGTTCAAATCTTAATGTATGGTAAACGTCACATTGCAACTATACATTACTGCGTCGGAAGTTACCCTGTAATCAGATTAACAGCATCCAGCTTCACCCAATTGTATGAACATTACTAACCATCTGAGTGTTTCCCTTGTGGATCTTAGCATAACAACATCCAAATAGCAACCGAGGAGGGGAAAAAAACAATTCAAGCTTAACACATACAATACCCTGGAGGAACCTTTAATGAGCAACGCTGGCTGATACTTAGCAGTGGCCACCCAGTCCTGACTGTTGTCCAGAACATTGTCTGAGATGGAAAGGTGTGAGTCCAAACACACAGATCCCAGAAAGCCTCCATATACGGGCCGGTTGCTGAAAGAGTGCTCCTAAAACCTAGGCCGGGAGTCAACTGTTGGTTACCGGCTATTAAAAGAAACCCATAAATGTATGTATAGCATGATCTTGATTTTATCACAGGTTGACAAGGACAGTGTTTACCTTTTAAGACCTATCAAACTTGTATCTTTATACTCTGAAATGTTCCATAGCAGGTTTATAGGTATGTTATGTGTGTAAGAGTAGATGTGGGTTGAATTATCATGATAAAGTATTCCAACGAGTCATGTTGACAGTACTGGAATGTTGGAAAATAAGGATTCCCGATTGACTGATGGAGGCAAGTAGCCAGGTTGGGGGGGGATTCAAACTAATGTGGCAACCAACCGGTACAATTGACTGTACCTCCCCCATGACACGTTTTCCCATTTCAGGTATGCCTTGCTTGGGACCATAGAAATCAGTTTGGCACCATCCTGTGTAGATAGTGAGTGTCCAACGATTGCCAGGTCCCCTCTGGTCCTAACCCAAGCAATACCATTTCTATATGAATGTTCATAATGCATAAAGGCTATTCGGCTTCGGTCCGGCGAAGCCCAAACACCACCATCGGTGATGAGATGTCTGTGAATGTATGGCTGAATGAAAGCAGATGCGCGTCCCCACCTGGGTGTAAGAAACGTATAAGGAGGAAAACCGTTGATTGTGAGACCTTGTGAGGGCATGACAGAGCCAGGTGACGTGGGGTATAGAGGACAGTAGAGGCACTAGAACTGAGACCTGCATGAAACCTGTAGCCAGAGTTGGTAGTGCGCACACACACACACATCCACTCCACCTCACCTGCTAGAAGCTTCTGGACAGATAGGAGGCCATCCAGCAGTGTGCCAAGCCTGAGCCCCCCCCCCCACCCCGCCCTTAATAAACCATGAAAATGGGGTGCAGACGTCAACAACCTTATTTCCAACGTGGCAGATGAAAGTCAAACCGCAGAGGGAGTTGGGGGAGGATTAAGGAGAGGAGGTGTGATGGAAAGTGACAGGAATTGTCTTTAGGAGCGGATAGAGGGGAAGGGAAGATCGCAAAGTGCACGTTAAAGGACGACTAATAATCTGGACGTTGTCCTCCCTTTTCACTTAGCCTACAACGCGGTTCTGTGAGCTAACAGTGAGTCGCTAAGCCGTGTTGCAGGAGGGGAGGGCCCAACTGGCCCGGGTAGAAAGGATGTAGAGAGGGAGGAGAGTAGGGTTAAAGAGGCAGAATAATGAGCCAAAAGCCCAAAGGGAGAGGTTGCAGTGACCCAGGACATGCAGTGGATTACGTTCTTGGCCCAAGAAATGAGAAGAGTGAGTGATAGCTAAGAAAAACATAAAAAGTAACATTTAAAATATTTAACACCATTCGCTAGAGTCATTTAAATCGACAGAATGAGTAAGATGTCATGTAAGAAAAAATGTAGATGTACAGACAGGAAGACGAGGCATCATATTTAGTACAGATGTTTGGAACACTGAGGAACAAGAAAAATATATATAGATTGAGGTGACAGTATTGCAGTGTTGATTCATTTGACCCCAAGTTAAATGTGACTGTTCAAAATGTTCTCAATAACATTTCGGAAGAGTCATTGGGGGGTAAAAAGGGTATTGCAATAAAAACTGTACATTCTATACTGCATTTGTGAAATAATATGTGCACTTGTAAGATAAAGCCTTTGAGTCAAAATGTTCTCATTTGTAAAGTGTATCAAAGTAGGAGTGCTTATCTAGGATCAGCTCGCTTCCAGTACATGTCCTCTTATTATTATTCTTCATCAAAAAGATGATATCAGGCCTCCCACTCGGAGACAGGCTCAGTACTGTGGCCTGAAGTACATTATGTTGTTCGCCTGCTTAGTCACTCTTGTTTTTGGACCAAAGTTCATTATAGTAGATTATGGCCAGTGCTAATCTTCACTGGATATACACTGACCTCTAGTGGCACAGTAGAAGAACAACATCCTTGTCCCCCAGCTACTGCATACTGTATTAAATTGTGACACTCGAATGCCTACCTTCACATTTTAGTCATTAAAAACATGGAGATTAAATCCCTGAGCAGGCAATGCGAATAATCTGGCCACCTTTTAATTACTGGCCCAACACCCTGACAAACCTTTCTATTGCCACAGAGCTACGCCCTGTAAGCAGTATTCCTATATGGGACATGCCTGTTGACTGTGAGGGTGTTGTCAGCACACGGCACTGAACAATTATCTAGTAAACCTGTGGTGTGTCCTAGGAGAATCCTTGAACCCAAAAGAAAAGATGTTTGATCGGAGAGCAATAACAGGTGCTTCATTTTGAGTGATTCATTTTGGGGAGTAAGGTTCAGTAGATTCATTAAGGGTCAGTAGAGTCGTCCCTTGAGCACTGCACCCAACGCCATAAAGTTTGTCTCACATTCATTTCTCTTTTCCTTTTAATTTGACGGACTGCAACCAGGAGCCAATGAGGCACGGGAAAGCCTCAATCAGCTGCCTGTCACATTGTTTGGATTGCCATATTGTCAGTTGAGATTCTCCCTGGTAACTGCCTCTGTATTCAGTTTATGTCTAAATGTTATTCTTGACAGAAGGGCTGAACATGATTGTTACATGTCATAGTGGCCAGAGGTCATCTACACTGAAGGAGCTCAGTGACTGTTTTATTCTGGATAATGGTGTCATATGACAACGTACCCTTCAGAATGGCAAGCCATAACGGCGGCAAAAGGCGCTTATCAATGTGACTGGTGACAGTCACAGAGAGCTGAGAACTGTCGGAACGGATCTCCTCTAAAAACAAGAGATGCTTAATGTGTGAATGATGTCACTGGTAAATATACGGCAGATATAATCATTGAATTTGGAACAGAAACATTTCAAATGGGGAAGATGAGTGTGTCATTTCCCACGAGATTTAGGGAAGGACAAATTCCAAATGAATTTGCTGTTGCTTTTAACCCCACAATTGAATTCCATAACAGTACATTGTTTTTTGCCCCTTCCCACTGAAATAATGCATTAATCATGGCTGTAAAAATCATATTTTTCGAGTCTCTGACTATGTAATATGCTTCCACATACAGTATTACTTCCTTTTAATTAATAAATCATTCTATGCATTGTAGGAGCAAATTATAAGAGAAAAATTGTGTTCTGTAGTGGTGCTATTTCTATTTCAAATAGAAAACTGGCAAATAGCTATACATTCAAACTTTGGCAATAACTGGGAAAGGTTTCTGTCGAGGCTTTACCTTTTCATTTGTTGGTAACAAATAACATGGAAAGATTGTTACTTGCTTCGATGATCAGCAGTCCATCATGCTGAATGTATACTATAGATCTTTTTCATCCTTCGAAATAGATGTACTGTATTTTCACGAATGTTTTAGATATTTTGGTTCAAACCACGTTTTTGTAATTTGCGCAATATCCTATTAGTGACACAATAGTATTCAATTTAACAGAGAACAACGCAGGTTTTCCACTTAATACTTGATAATTTGGAATGTTTTCTGAATACTTCACAAATTTTAGAAAAATACTGCACATTAAAATGACGCTAGCCAATCCAGTATGTGCTGCACTGACCAAAAGCCCATGAGGCATTTATAATATACTATACATAGTTCAACAATCTATAGATAAGATGGATGTACTGTATTTAAACAAATGTTTTCCCCAGTCTTTCTTTGCCTACCTGATATCCACTAACAGATCTGTTTGAAATCCACTGACATCGTGGAGAACCTAGCAGTAAGGAGAACTGGGTCAGTAACCGCTAGATTGAATCCTTGAACCAACAAGATGAAACAAAGTCTGTTGTTCTGCTCTGGAGCAAGGCATTCAACCCAATGTGGCAAACCCCGTCACCTCTTCAACTCATTGGTGTTAGGTTGAAAGCTGGTGTCAAGTTCTGGTATATATATAGTATACTATGTATACATATACACGTATATATTTGTATGTATGTCTCTTTCATCCTGAATTGTTTCATTACAGCACAAAGGCAATTCGCTAGCTCCTCATTACAGCACAAAGGCAATTCGCTAGCTCCTGATTAGCTCTGGTGTCTTCAACAGTTACTGCAGCAGTCTGTCAGGGTTTATGCTAATATTGTATCTGACGATGCTACAATTCGCAGTGCATTGAGCGTGTGCCTAATGTGTACAACGTTACACCACATGATATTTCGAAAATATTTCCCTCCTGGTCTTCAGATTCTAGAGACATACCACTGTGCCAACATTACCCGTCACAGAGTATATTAAATAAGTATCGATGTCTGCTGATCCTTCATATTTCCACGCCATTACTTGGGCTATGCCTATACATCTAATGTTGCCCTCACCCGATGATTGAGTTATGGCGCTAACTGGGTCTGGAGACGAGCGCATTACGCCGCGGACTCGTTGTTCTTGCTGTCGAAACATTCGTGTGGCGTTGGTTGGTATTCTAATCTGCTGATGTGGCTTTATCCAAGTCAGCTATCTGAATAAATGGTACGATAGTCATACGCAGTTTCAGCATTTGGTACCTCGTTTGACTCCGGGCTCCGGCAAATGGATCAGAATACTTTGGCTTCCCTAAAGAGTAACACTGTCTTAGACCCAAAGATCAAATTGTCTCCCATCTAATGCCTAAGCTTAACGCATTCAATTCATTCCTGATAAGTCACGCAAATGATCAGGCACCCGAAACGCGATTGATTATTAAACCTACTCAAACTGTCTGAATGACTAATCGCAAAGCAGGGACTGTGGGGAAAGTGTCTTATCTATTATCCAATAGATGTCTAATTTAAAATGTGACCTATAGCTGGGTAGAGGTCAAACCTGGGTATGTTGTGTCCTTAACCAGCTGAGTTTGGGCTTGCTTTAGGCATTGACTCTTGGAGTTAACACAAGCCCTGATCTCAAGACAGGCAACTTTTTTAAAGTAAAGTTTGATTGGGGCATTGCGTCTCTGGTTAGAAGATGGATAAGCCAGGAGCACAACTACATTCTCTGTCACCAAAACCAACTTGTTATTACAATAAATATGCCAAACGGAGTAACTGGTGTTGGTGAGGGGAAAAACAAGTCACTGTTTGTCAATCTTCAGGTGGAAGAGGGGGGTCGCGCGTCCCTTGCTGGGATCTGCGAGGGGGACGAGGTGGTGTCTCTGAATGGAGAACCCTGCAGCGACCTTTCCCTCCCAGAAGCCATTGCTCTCATTGAAGCCTCCATCACGTCCCTCCAGCTGTTGGTTAAAAGGTAACATAAAAATCTGTCTGTCATTATTAACTAGGTTTTTTCTAGGTTAATTTTTTGTGGTAGAAGCCAGAGTCTGCAACCACCTTCGATAATGTACTTGAAGCAGTCAATTTTAAGAAGTTGACTTGGATTTGAAAATGCCCTCTTTCCCATTATTGAATTGGAATGTCAGTTTTCTTCTCAAACATACTTTAATAAACATTTAACCGAAACATTTTGTGCGCTTAGTACAACAGTGTTAAACCAAACAATTCTCACATAACCTGCATGCACTGATCTTAACAACTGGACCACGTAATAAGAGCCGACCAACGCAACAAAAAAAACCCCTGCTTTATTAGCATTCAGACGGTGCGCTGTAAATGACCTGCCCCTTAACACAGATTAGAGGCCTTGAATGTGACACGCTGATGGGCGGATAGAGTGTCTTCATTGTATCCTCCAGGGTAGAAATGTTTAGTCCTTTTTTATATTTTTGGTCGCATCTTTTGTCCAATCCCCGTTGGTTCATAGTCTTCAATTGATTTCAGTACAATTGCTGTAGCCACAGAATGACATTCTGATTCTATCTATGACACACAAAGGGGAAATGAAGTGAGACCAAATTGAAATGAGAATGTTACTTTCCACCTCAGTACTTCAATGCATTCATTTAATTAACATGAAATATGGAAATTGAGTTAGCTTGATTAAGGTGACCACTTGAGGGCCAAGTTGATGAGATGACCTTAGCTAAAGGCCATGTGCATGGGCGTGTAGCACAATATTAAAATATATTGCAGATTGAACTTCCAATGAAATCTTGACATCAGAAAAAGATGCCACTCCCCAGAAAACCAATTGCCTGTGAGAAGGGAAACTGTAAACATTGTAAACACTGTCACTATAGCCAAACAACAGCAAATGCTAGTTTGATTGTGCATTTTCTTGTTTTTGTGAACTATTTTCATCTAAAACAAGTGTTGTGTTATGCTTCTCACGCTCTGTTCCCCTCCTGACGTCATGTAGGAGCTGCACCCAGACTCCCAAGGAAACTGATTCAGAGAAGACATACTTTGGCGCAACGGGCTCTGGCGAGGCTTTGGAAAGCACTACGCTCCACATCCTATCCCCAGGGAGGTCTCAACCAACCAGGGAGCTCTACATTGCGGAGTCCCAGGATGAGGCCTACTACGGGGCAACTGAGAGCAACACGGAGGCTCCACATGGTATCGATGCGTGCTGCACACAGCTCTGTGTACCTGTGCCAGTGGAGTGCCGATTCGCTGGAGCAGGAAAGGACAGAGGTCAGGTGGGACCCCAGGTGGGGAGTTTACCCCCGGGGGCAATGGTGGAGCTCCAGTTGTCCCTTTCCAAACACACCCTGGAGGATCCTAAATGTACCTCCCTGGGAAGTGCCCTTGGAATAGAGGGGGAGATCCAAGCCAGGGAGGCCACCCAGAACAGGGCTCTACTCCACACCACCACCCACTCGCTTTACGTACCTGGCCCAGTTAGGGAGCCCCTTGGTCAACATGGAGTGGTGCTGAGCTCTCCGTCTCAGACTGGCAAGGTGGAGGTCACCACACAGCACCCGGTGGCTGGGAGGGGCTACCCACGGAGAGTAGAGGGGGTGGGTGCCTGTGAAAGTGTTATTCATGCCCCGGGGGATGAAGAAGGAGGGCAAAGCAAGGGAGCTCACGCCTCCTTCACTGTCTCCTTTGGAATTCCTGCCGAAGATCTCTCGTCGGCAGAGGAGCAAGACTCTGATTCAGGGAAGGACGTTGGGAAACCCAGCAAACATCGGGCCAGGCACGCCAGTGAGTAAACAACGCCCATTCCCTTACACAGACCTCATTACTCTTCCCTTGCATGTCTGTGTGTGTATAAGTGTCCAGTTATTGTTGTCTTTGGATTGCAACACCTAATAGGCTAATTGAGCCAATGGCAGAAATTGCACTGCCGTAAAAAAAACTTTGCTCTAGGAGACATGTGCATTCCTTAGCTTGGTGCCATGTTGCTCACTAAAATATGCCCCCCAAAATAGTAGATGCTCTCACTTACTTGGGTGGGGTTTTGTTCAGAGTGAAGTAGATGGTAAAGATTCTAGCAACAAAGACAAAAGACAGAACTCTGACAAGGTAGTACTATATTAGAAGAGCGAACGATGGAGATCGATCTATATAGTAAAATGGGAGAGGCAGAATAGGGTATTGTATACATCTAAATAAATACATAAAGTCAATGTCCAATTTAATGTCTTCCTCTAGCTCTAAGTTGAGGCTCGAAGATGTCTACCAGAGCGATAGATAGGGCATTGGGTAGAGCAGTTCACGGGGACATAAATAAAACATCAGTGCGTTGATGATGCCTGCAGAACTTGTCTTTGACGGACACCAGCATGTGCCATGCTGGTTATCTGATCCTTTAAAATAGCATGTCTTAGCCTGTGCCGTAAAGCGATCTTCGCTCACTACTCCCCGTCTTCCTCCACCTTGAGGTTAGTCGCACTGGGGAAATAAAAATGTACGGATGGATTATTTTTGCAAATCACTGCTTTGTGTGTATGTGTGTGTGCATGGTCAAGGCTGGTGAAATCTGTATGTATATGGTGGTCGTTGCATTGGGTTGTGTTGGCAAATGCGACAAATCTGAAAGAGGACAGAAAGTTTGTATGTGGACTAACAGATAAGGAGTGGGAAAGGTGCTTGGATTCTGGTGACCTACTGTCTCACAGGCTATTTTTAAAAACTCTATGAGTGCTAGCATATGAAGACTGGCCCAACTGTGTTAATACTGTGTATTATCAAGGAGAACAAGGGCGATTTTAGGCATGGGGCAGAGCATTTGGTAATTGTTTTGTGTCTAGCGAATAGAGATTGTGTTGATTGAATAACCAAATCTATGATAATTTTTGGCATTAAAGTAAAGAAATTTGAAAGCTAGTTTATTTGGTTATAGCCCAGTATAAGATCAGGTGGTTGAATGAATTAACAAAATTTACTTTTTTACTACTAGCTTTATTCAACTGTACTGTATTCAACTGGACTTATGTGGTGGTTGTTCCACCTAGTCATCTAGGGAAGTTTTGATTTGCTTTTGCAATTATGTTTGCATGGACATTTAAGGAAATGTACATTTTAGCCATTTGGGAGATTTGGGAGAATGTATGATAAATTTTTTGCTCAAGTTTATTTCACACACAAGTTGCATGGCTTGATTTGAATGAGAAGTTAGTTGATCTGTGAAATGTCAATGTGAATAATTGGTAAGTTACAATAATGTATATAGATGAATGTTTTAACATTATATATAGGGTTGAGTCTGGTGTTTTGGATTATACTTCACTGTAAGTCTAGTTGTATTTAACTGTGTAACCTGATGTGGCAAATAAATCCGTGAAAAATTATGAGTCAAAGTATTTTAAACTGCAGCTGAAATATGTAAGAATAAAGATCCATTCATCATATCTGAGGTGTTTTAGCAATGCATGTTATTTTTCAGATTTCTGTTAATTCAAATGGAATGATTTGGTGTGGTTTCACTTCTACCCAAGCTATTAATATCAAGAGTATAGATGTAAATGAACTAGGCCACAAGAAAAAAAACATTGAAATACCCCTCTTTTCTCTCTCCCTCCCCCTCTATCCCTTCCCATAACCCTCCCTGTCTTTATCTCCCTCTCTTAGGGCTCAGGCGCAGTGAGAGCCTGTCAGACAAGCAGGTGAAAGAGGCCAAGTCTAAATGTAAGCGGATTGCCATTCTTCTGAACACTGATGCTCCCAACCCCCATAATAAGGGGTTGTTGATGTTCAAGAAGCGTCGACAAAGGGCTAAGAAGTACACACTTGTCAGTTACGGCACCGGCGAGAGTGACCCGGAACACGAGGACGACGGCAGCCAAGAGGAAGAAGAGTACACCGAAGAAGCAATTGAATTCAAACTCTCAGCAAACACAAACGAGTCAGACCTTGACAAGGACTTCATCCCTAATGTCCAGGGCAGCAGCAGAGTTCTAATCTTTGACTGGGACACGGGACTTCTTGAGATCGAACGCAAACTCAACGCCGGAGACAAGATGGAACAACTGCCCAACACAACTGGCAAAGGGGCTATGATGTTTGCCCAGCGTCGCCAGCGCATGGATGAGATTGCCGCCGAACACGAGGAGATGAGGCGCCAGGGGATCCCCGTGGAGGGCGTGCAGGCGGTGGAGAAGCATGCCACCTACCAGCAAATGGAAGAGCGTTCATACATGCAGGCCACCACTGAGAGCCAGGCTTACATGGATGTGAACATGCAGCAACAGCAACAGTATCAGCAGTACCAAGAGCAGCAGTACCAAGAGCAGCAGCAGTACCAGCAGCAATACCAGCAACAACAACAATATGAGCAGCAGCAGTACCAGCAGCAATACCACCAGCAGCAGCAACATCAACAACCACAGCAGCAGTTCCATCAACATCAAGAGTACCAGCTGCAGCAAACTCGTCAGTACATGAACGGTACGGTCAACCACCAAACTGCTGAAATGCAGAGTTCCGTGAGCAATCAAACCGCTCAACCCCTCTCGGTTGAAAACCAGGTGTCTGGCACATTCTCGTCTCTGGTGACTGGGAGCAACCAGGAGACAATGGGTCAGGGGGAGCAGATTGCCTCGCGCGATGAACGCATTTCAACTCCGGCAATCAAGTCTGGGATCTTGCAGGACACAAGGACCAGGTTCAAGGGCAAGCCGATGTTCAATTTCAAACAGGCTCCCAAAGTGTCCCCTAACCCTGAGCTTTTGAATCTCCTCAACAGGAGTGACAAGAAGTTGGATTTTGAGTCAGGCACAGAAGAGGACTACCTGAGCTTGGGAGCTGAGGCTTGTAACTTCCTCCAGTCATCAAAAGTCAAACAGAAAACTCCACCCCCAGTTGCTCCCAAGCCCGTGATTAACCCCAACTCTCCACCTTGGTCCCCCCAGCCTGAGCTGTCTAACCAGGAGTTGCCACTGCAAGCTGAAAATAGAGTCCCCGCACCTGCTGCAGCCCCCGAGCCAGAGTCCGCTCCTGCTCCAGAATTGGCCCCAGAACCCTCCCCCCCTCTTGCACCCGAGGAAGCTCCTGTTCCTGCCAATCCCCCCTCATTAGACAAACACACATGGAGTTCCTTAGGGTCCCAGGCACAACAGCAGTCTCAACAAGAAACATCCTGGGGAGCAAATGGTCCTCCACCTGAGCCTGATTTGCAACCTGAGCCTCAAGTGAGTTCCTGGGGTCCGCCCCAAACTCAAGCCCCACAGCAGCCACCACAGCAGCCAACGGTGAGTACTTGGGCACCGGCCGAAATGAAGCCCCAGGCTCCAGTTCCAAGTCAATCCCCACAACAGCTCCCTTGGGTGACCCCCCAACCCCCTCGTCAGCCTCAAGCTCAGCCCCAGCCTCCCATGAATTCTTGGGCCCCGCCTCAAGAACGAGCGCAGCAACAGCCTCAACAACACTGGGCTCAGCCTCAAAAACATGGACAGCATCAGCCCCAGCCACCGTGGGCTCAGGCTCAAGAACAAGGACATCATCAGCCCCAACCACCGTGGGCTCAGCCTCATGAACAAGGACAGCATCAGCCCCAACCACCGTGGGCTCAGCCTCAAGAACAAGGACAGCATCAGCCCCAACCACTGTGGGCTCAGCCTCAAGAACAAGGACAGCATCAGCCCCAGCCACCGTGGGCTCAGCCTCAAGAACAAGGACAGCATCAGCCCCAGCCACCGTGGGCTCAGCCTCAAGAACAAGGACAGCATCAGCCCCAACCACCGTGGGCTCAGCCTCAAGAACAAGGACAGCATCAGCCCCAGCCACCGTGGGCTCAGCCTCAAGAACAAGGACAGCATCAGCCCCAGCCACCGTGGGCTCAACAAACTAATTCTCCAGCTTGGCCCCAGGATCCGACCAAGGCCCAACCTGCGCCACCATGGATGTCATCAACCCAGCCTCAGCCCCCAATGAATGCATGGACACCATCACCGAGCCAGGCCCAGCCAGCACAACCAATGCAATCGCAACCTCCAGCTCACCCCCAACTCCCTATGAATGCATGGGCCTCTGGGCCTGATCAGGCTCAGGTTCTGCCTCCCTGGGCTCAGAAACACCAAGAGCAAACACAGCCACCTACGAATGCCTGGGCCACAGATCAAAATCAGCCCCGGCCACAGCCAACTTGGTCCCAACCCCCATCAACACAGTCCCCAACCCAGCAAAATTGGCAACATCCACTTCCTCAGCAAGCACACCTGCAGCCACCGATGAACACATGGGCCACCGCTCAGGCACAGCCTCAGACACACACAAGTACCTGGGCCCCACCACCACCGCAAGCCCCAGCAAATACCCAGACCCCAATGAGCAGAGTGTCTCAACCATCTCCGCAGCCTTGGAATGCACCACAAAGCGCTCCCCGTATTACTCCGCCGCCTCCCCCGCAGCGAATGAACTCCTACACGTTTGGGGAAAGGTCATCGTCACCCCTCGTCAATCCAATGGCCAGTGTCTTGGCGCCGGCGGGAGGCATGGGATCGGCCTTGTCGATGCCAGCTGTCAGGGGGAAAGGAGCCGATTTGTTTGCCAAGAGGCAGTCCCGTATGGAGAAGTATGTCGTGGATTCAGACACAGTGCAGGCGGCCACTGCAGCCCAGCAAGCACAGGCAGCCATGGCCCAGGCAAACAAGGCAAGGCCCACATCGCCCTCACCATCCGTACCCAACTCATGGAAATATTCGCCCAACTGCAGAGCTCCCCCTACGTCGAATTACAACCCCATACAGTCCCCTTCCTACCCGCCAGGGGCCATTAAGCAACCCCCTCCATCTAGCCCGTTGGTAAAAGCCAAGAAAGGGAAAGCCAAGCCTGCCCCCAAACCTCTTGCCGTTATAGATGTGATGAAACATCAGCCTTATCAGCTGAACTCCTCCCTCTTTACTTATGGCCCAGCGGTGGAGGCTGCAGAGGCTGCCAAGGCCAACGCACCGAAGCCTGAACCAGCCCCAGCCCCTCCCATCCAAAACCAACCAATCAGATATGAGCAAGCTGTCCAGCTGGCTGGATCTATGAATGCTCCCTATCCAAATAATGCCCAGGAGCTGTACGGGATGCCCCCTCAACCACCCATGCATGGGGGTGCCTACCACCATGCTCTACCCAATGCATACCAGCCACCTCTTAACAATCCCTATCAGCAAGTTCCTGCTGGCCCTTACCAACATCCATATAATCCCCCTTACCAACATGCCCCACCAGCCTCTTATCAACCCCAGGCCCAGCACCAGTCCCTAGCTTCAAACCCTGCGTACCCACAAAACCCCCATGGTGCTTATCAGCCAGCCCATAGTCCCCCTTACCAAGCAGCCCCCCAAGCCCCCTACCAGCCATTACCTCCTAGTACCTATGTGGTGCCGAGCTTTCCAATAGCCGCAAAGCCTGATTCCATCTCTGGGGGCAGCACTGCTCCAAAGCCCAGGTTCATGGCCAAAAAGAGTTCAGCCCAAGTCTGGAAGCCAACAGTTGCAGAGAAAGAGTGATTCTGATAGCATGCAAACATTTACACAAGATTGCAGTATATAAAAATGTTCTAGGCTTCCTGTTCAAACTATTGAATAGGCAACTTTTTAAACAAACATTGTGGCACAATGTGAAAACATTACAATTTAAGATATAAAGTTTGGATTTCGTTTTCCTACATTCACTCTTAAATCATATACAACTATTACATCTTTGGTTTTCAAAGCAAAGCTTTTCAATGTTATGTTATTTGCAATATTGCACATAACATGGAAAATTAAATTGACTATATTGGTATATCTAATAAGTTAAGGCAACGTTTTATAGGAAAACCACAAAGTGCATAAAATGTACTTATGATGTTTGTCAGTATTGATGTTTTGGACCCTGTAAGCAGGCATTGACAGAATGTGAATGAGAATAATAGCAAGCAAGAATTCAGAGGAACAGGTAAATGAGAAGCTTGAAAGGAATTTAAGAAAATGTTGTCTTTTCTAACTACTAAGGCAAGGTGTAAGTGAGTGGCAAGTTTGAAAAGATCAACAGTGTATGGACAAACTCAAAATTGACTTTAATGACAAAATGGTAGAAAGACCTAAGAATAATTCATAAATAAGGTGTGTAATACATGGTAAGGGAGTATAGGTATGGTCAGATAAAAGGTATAATAAGAGTCAGGTTTGACAGCTGTCGGCTTCATACAGTACATATGTATGTGTTTGGAGTATAAGGAGAATTTTGATTTGGTGGATATAATATTAATATTCAATAATGGAGAGGAATGGGCTTCATTGTGTCAAACATAAGTTTTGTATTTTATAAATGAAAGTATACGTAAATAATCACTTTTTGGGCTGGTCTTTTGTGGTGGACTGTACCTCTTTCCAGGTGGATATAAGTAGGAAATAGATCTTGTACATTATCAATCAGTGGATTTTCCAAAGACCTGTTTTGAATGGTTTGGTTTTTAGTTCAAAAACCTTTACCAGCTATTTAGTTCCCTAAATTTAAATATGTCACAGATAATGTGTGAATGAGTCGACATATTTCACCTACACAAATGGCGGTCACTAGCTTCAACCTATGAAGGATGTGTCTTCTCACACTTCAGATTTCAGCGTTGTCTCTGTTCTTTCGATGTTTCAGTCAACCTACTTTGTTTTAAAATGATGGCAAAGAACAAAGGTTATTAAAGAGATTTTCAATCAAGCACAATTACAAAAATGTGCATTACGATGAACCACCCTGTAATGTTAGGGTATACATTTGTATAGGGTTGCTTTTTTCATTCTGTATGCTGTTTTGCTTTTTCATTTTTCTTTGTGTGATCTCCTTCATAGTGCACTTCCTGTAAGTCACTTCGGTGCAATTAAAATGTATTTCACCCTTCTGTTTGCATTTCCTTGGTTGGTCACATATGCATGAATTTTTTTATCACATTCTTTCCTCTATTATTTTCTTACACTTTAGTGACGCTTGGCAACTATCTCCCACATATATTATAAAGAAAAAAGGCATGGTTTTTGCTACATTTCTACCCAACTATGAACACCTATGGATATTAAGTTTTAGATTTTATTCGGCCAATGAGTGTTAACTAAAGTACAGGAGACGCATATCCTTAAAGCACCAAACATGTTTTTTCGGACATCCAGCATTCTTTGTGCTGTCAATGGAGTTGCTGTCTCCTGGTAACAATCGGTATCAGATACATCCAATAGTGGAGAGCCAACCACTTTCAATACCAACTAAATGCTTGCCGTCTATAAACCCCCTGTAACAAATAGGTCCTGCTAAAAAATCTGATATTCCTCATCCAGACACTGGCATTTCTACTCCCATAACTTTTCTATGTTAAAAGGAGTTGTCATGGGGATGTAATCTGTCGAGTTTTAATGTCAATCGTTGCCCACTGAAGGCTGCATGTGCAGGCTATTTCAGGAGGGAATTTGATCCCCATTTGAATGACGCCACTCAAAGAGTCTTGTTCTGGCCTGTTGCCTACACCTGCTTCTCAACATCATGTCGTTTTAATTATTTCTACCCATTCAAATTAAAAGTTATTTAGGTAAAATTTTGGGTTGTACGCATTAATGTTAATGTGTTCTGGTAGAAGCTCTGAATAAACTAAAGGAAAACATAAACCCATTTACACAATCTGCAAACCAATCTGTCAATATATCAAAAGTAGTCAAAAGATTATGCTTGTTCTCCAATGGGAGACAGAGGAGAGGAAATAAGTATTTCTGTCATGACAAACCTAATAGTGACACACAAGCTGGACTGCCTAATGCCATGACGGAGCCAGACTCAATGGTGCTCATCTTAGTTTGACCTTTCACCTTCCCGGGCTGGGAATTAGCGTCGGGTCCATGGCCCCTCTTCTTCTATCCCGGCTGGAGGCTATTTTAAGCAGACGTAGGGGATTGAAATGTATAAATCTCAATAATCTTACCCGTAACACTGATGCACCATATGCAGAGTGAGTCAAACATCTGTTTGAAAACACAAAAACCTCAGAAATATACCATCTGGGACGCCCTCTTTAACAACATACATGGCCAGTCCTTTTCAGAGATATCATAATGTGCTGTGTTAAGGTTGTTCCTTTGTGTTACTATAACCCATCCTTATCTTTATAAGCTTGTTCACAGGGCAGGTTTGGTCACTTGATGCTTGTTAAGCAGGACAGACAGTTGGATTAACATTAGGTAACAATTATTCATAGCTCATCCTCATTTAACAACTATCTCTGGAGTATTTTTTGTAGTCACACATTTTTCAAATGTAGTCTTGATCTATGTAGCAAAGTAAAATAAACAAGGCCCATAGAGATCTACTGTATCCTGATGAATAAATTAGCTAAATACAATATCCATGCATGTGTGTAAATCCTCTTTTACATCCTTGTATAAAATATCATCTTACATTCTCTACTGAAGACAATTCAAAGGCATTCCAGTCAAAATGGGCACATCTAAATCAAAATGACAATTATTGGACAAAAATTACTGCTTACCTGGATGTCTTGACTCACTAGACAAGTTATGTTCAATATCTCTTCAAAAATGACACAAAATACGAGTGTGTTTCCTGCCAACGACTTTCCTCTTGCATGCTGTCCCCACCTTTTTATGAGCTGATTGGCTGTTGTTACACATATTCACCAGGTGGCAGCACACTCCCTTAAGTTAAAGGAATACTCCGGTGAACATCCTGCAAAAGAGGCTTTACAATCTCGGGTATCTAGTAACCAAACGCAAGGAATTATTCTAACAATTTCATAACAATGTCCTTGAAGCAAAAACATTTTATACTTACTGTATTCTATTAAATAAGAGTATATTTGGCCTTTAGGCTACTAACATATTAATGAACCAATCAATCAAATCAAATGTATTTTATAATGTCCTTTCTACAAAGTGTTTTTACATTTACCCAGCCCTAAAACCCCAAAAGAGCAAGTTACAATAAGATATTGACTCACTGTGGCACAGGTTCACTAGGGGCAACATTTTGGGTTTTTAATAAACAGACCTAAATAACGTACACATTTTCTTTTTTAAAGGTCAGTTTGAGTCTATTGTTTGTACCAACTGAAATGCATCAAAATGGTACAGGAAATGTATGACCACCTTAAAGAGGATCATCAAGTAATACTGAGTGTATGTATTGCTTTCAATAGTAGTTTTGATGTATCCTACTTCGGAGTGCCATAGAAGAAAACCGATTCCCACAATTGCGGAATAATAGAAATCGTATTAGCTACTACCATAACTCTGATTCAATGAAAGAAGTAAAACTCAAGCAATGGGAATGTTGGTGATGGAGGTCAAAGTCAGGTAATCCAGGACCAGCAAGAGAGAAATGCTGCTTTTGGACTATCAAGGGTTGTTTGAGAATTGGGCATGGCAATAAAAACATTGAAATATAAAACATGACCTAACGTCAAATTTACTGTTACATATAACAGTTTATGTGAGAGACGGGAGAGAGTACGTAATGTTTGGGCCATTCGAAATCATGCACACTTTGTCATTTGTTTTGGCTGGAAGGATAGTCAGACAAATCTGCCCTTGTCTGAAGTAAACATCCCCAAACCTCTCTTTTCCAGGCTTTTGGCAGGAACTACTCTCTGTCCCCGCCCACTACCAGAGTTCCATCGCTGAGCCTCCGGTCATCGCCTGGGTCCCCCTTCCCCTCATATAAACCTCAGGCCCGTGCCTCGTCTGCTCCGGGACCCCCAGGGAGGCAAGCATCCCGGCTGGACAGGAGTCACAAGCCCCCTTCCCCCTGGGAGGCTGCAGCCCGCCACCCCATGGGCCTTGTTGATGAAGCCTTCGCCTTCCATGATATCCAGCAGACCATCGCCTCCAATGTGTGCTTGGCTGCCCAGCGTAAGCTGCTGCCAGAGCCCCCTGCCGAGTGGAAGGCCAGGGTGTCCTACGATGCTCCCGGCAAGACTGACGGATGGAACCCAAGCGAGAGACAGAAAGAGGGCGGACCCCAGAAACGGAGTCAGAGTTACAGCAGAGTTACGCCTCATTTCCTGTCCCCCACCAAGAGCACGGCCTCAGCCCCCGCAGGTCCAGCCGGCTACAGGTACCTGCCCAGAGAGTGGCAGCCCCAGAGGTCTCTAACAGAGACCAACATCCAGCCCTCAGGGGCCACTTATGGGTATGGAAGGCCTCTGTGGGAACAGCAAGAAAAGAGCTACCGATCTGTATATCATACCAACTGGAAGTAGGGGTGCAAAAGGTAGTTGAATAAGAGTTCCGTTTTGCTTTGTAAGAACAAGTCAATCCAAAATATTCCAATAAAGTTAGAAAGACAGCATATACAGTACTACATATGAACTTAGCAACATATTTTTGTGAGAGGGAGGGGGCAATTGCAAAACAATATTAACTGAGAGAAGTGAGGGGATGGTTATTCAGTTTGTGTTGTATACAGGACCGGGATTTGAAGAGGAAGGTTTATTTAAAATGTGTTTATTCGGTTTCACTGAAAATGCAGTTAGAAATATACAGCCAGGTTTGGTGTGGGGACACTGTCAATCATGGCTCTATTCTAGTAAGAATTTGCTTTCATTAGAAGGAAATCGATAAGAGATTGACAGTGCAATAACAGTCTTACAATTGCTTCAAAGGCTGAAATTTCATTCATGGTTGTGATGTTATGGCAGAAGAAAAAGGATAGTGCTTTGAGGAAGTTAGTAAATCCCCTGAAAGTGTCTTTGAAATTCTTTAATAAAAGCCATCACAGGCTCATGGTATCCACAAACTTATCTAAGGGGGTCTAAGAGCTCCTCTGATATTGGCATGAATTATTGATGGTACCATCTATCAGTGTGTGAAGACCGAACCAGACCACACATGAATTCTGTGAGTATCGCAGGACCCTTTGGGTAATAAAACAACAATTTGCTAATAATTGTCCCTTTTTTATGTGCCAAATGATAATGGGGATCCCATTTAATGGGATGATATAGGTAGGGGTGTACGAACTTCTAATGTAAATTGCATTTGTTTGAAAGTGTAATTCCCCAGTATTATTTGTTATATAAGTTAGTGTGGTTGTAAGGTTTTAATGGGTGTATATTCTTACAGTACTGTAATTGTGATCAATAGCATTTTTTAAGTAGAAGCAAACATGATGGACATTAAGAATGTTGGAAGAAAGAATGTGTGATTGTCAAGAGAAAGAATTTGAAATGGAAGGATTGCAATGAATGGACATTGGTACAGTATGGAATTTAATGGTATGGATAATTGCAATTTACTATGAATCTCATATTTCATTCATTCTAAGCCTGAATGCTGCCTATTCAATGATGTTGTGAATTATATGCAAACTATCTAAGCAGATATTTGTTTTCAGCAACAGATGGAGTGATGATTTCAGCAAAGTTCTGGCTCCAGCTTAGTATAAATGGCGCCATAATACAGCTGCGTTGGATTTTACACAGGAATGTGCGCTAAGACTTACAGGTCCTGGCACAGCTCCATTCGGCAAACCAACCGCAAAGTTATCCAGAGATTATGAAAATCTGGTGAAGTTAGTGTAGTGGTTTGCATTCCTGGATCAGAAAACTCAACAAACAACTGTAACCCTGAACACTTAAGCACTATATAGCTATTAGCTGGAACATTTACATAAGATAGCAGTAGCTAGCTCGTTTGCCAACCTACAAGCAGTTGAGGCTTTCAAAAAGAGTTGCCAAGTCAAAACTATATGTCTAACTCTACATCTGCTGAAATGAAAATTTTGCTTAGCGTCAAGTTTAACGTTGTATTTTATCAGGAGTAGATCAAAATGTATTTCTGCAGTTCTTTTGGGCTGCTTTGCAGTAGACACAGGAGTATTCAGCCATCTTGGCAACAAGTATGCAGGCAGCTGGCTATGTGAAACCTAATAACAATATTAGCTAGTAGTTTGTGTCTATACGTACCCAGCTAGCTTTGGTGGAAGATATGTAGTTTTTTAGCAGCATCCCATATGTTATACTACGAAGACATTATGACAGATTTGTGATATCAAAGATAGCACCAGAACTCGGTGTAATGTCCACAGTGAACCCTCAAAACCTCTTGGAATTCCTGTTGACTGCAATGTCTACATTCTGTAGCATGTTGCCAACGGCAGCGTAAATATTTGTTAGCATAAAAGGGGACAGTACAAACATCAACAGATTATTTTCAGAACAAATAATAGAACAATCTTGCAATTCCTATCTGCTGGGTAAAACTCAATCTTACCAATGACTACAAAAGATCACTGTTAAAAAGCTAAATTGTACACTATGGTACCTTGACAAGCTGTATTTGTGGAACCTAGACCTCAAGGTATCAGTGAGCATGGCAGAAACACTGAGACAAAAATACAGAGCAGGTTTTAAAATAAATAGCAGTTGGTGGTCCATCGGTTGGTGTGGACTTGAATAAAAAGGATGACATTTTAGGATTTTAGTGTTTAATCTAGATAATTTATAATTCCACTGTGGGTGAATTTACATAGCATGTTTTTTGTGCACTTGTGTGTATTGCCAAACAAAATGAGTCAACTTTAAGTTGGTTCAAGCATAGTCAATTATTTGAAGTGAAACATTTGAGGTTTAGCAGTTACATGGATAAACTCATCTGAGCTACACACACACACACACACACCTCAAACTTCTATTTAAACACATTTTTACATTAACTTATAGTTTCTATTTGAAATAACGTTTAATTATGTAATTAGCAGTTTATAAACTGCTCATAATGACCAATTATTTGAACATTTTGAAAACCTTTTCTCTAATTCCCTTGCATATTTTTTTTTTTTTTTTTTTTTTTAAATAGCAACAGAAGCAGCACTCCTTGTCCCCTACAAGACGAAGCTCGTGTTTACTGGATCATAGTTAGGTCAATCAAATATTTGCTTGAATTACTACTAAAGTCCAAATACTAATACAGACTAACAAACTACTACTTGTGAGTCTGCAGCAGGCTTAAAACTTGGATAATTGTTGAATCAAACTCAGCACACCGGGTACATCACTTATAGAGATTGAATCATTATTTTTGCCGGCTGCTATTTCTTTACTACATCAACACATGGCAGAGAACAAGGGCTGCCTATCAAACGGCATCCTATTCCCTACATAGTACACCAATTAGCACAGCCCTCTGGTCATAAGTGGTGTACTATATAGGGAATAGGAAGCTATTTGACAGGCAGCACATATAATGGATATGAGGGCATCAAAGTTCTAATTAATCTAACAGGAGGTTATTTTCTCTGCAAGCTATATTTCACAGTGATTACATTGTGGGCACCTAGAAAAACGATCCCCGGTTATGTAACCTATACACTGGTAGATTAGGAGAAAAGAGAGCTAGGAACAGAAGTTCTGTTCTTGGACTTTGATATGTAGAGTGAATCACTTGTGTTATCTGCCAATGTCCATAGCTGGAGAGAAGCAGATGTCAAGCAAATGGCTGATGTTGAATAGAATAGAAATGTAATTATTGCTGATGTTGAATAGAATAGAAATGTAATTATTGCCTTCTTATTGTGTGGCAGTAGACGTGTATGGTGTGGATCAAGTTGACATTATGAGATACGAAATCACATGCGGTTGTCTATGTGGCTTTCTGATTAATGGGATTTGTATGTGATTTCAATGGTTGAAATTCAGAATGTTCCTGTTTTATCAATATTCCATTGCAACATTTTCAATGATTAAAATGAACACTACTATTTGTCATGGATTGTTACATTTTCACCTGGCCTGTTGAAAAGGAATAACTGTTGTATAGCTACTGTATATACATTCATGTTCACATACTAAAGGGCAAAAATATATGTTGAGCCAGTGTTTTAGACAACTACAAAGAGGAGAAATGAAACCAAAGGTCAACTAGTCACCCCTGGACCACCTATTGAAGTTTACCTTTTGTATAGTAAAACAGGTGTTTTTGAGGATGAGGAGACTGGACTAAGACATTTAGATCAGCGACAGTATATTGGAGTGACAACAGTTTTTCTGTGTTCTGTGTGTTTTTTGTATTCTCATTTGCGGTTGTTCAACATAGAACAATTTCAGTCCAAACAAGCCAATGTCGGTTTGAACTTTGTATGAATCTGAAGTTCTTATCTGAAGTGTACCATGTCAATTTTTATTTCATCATTCAATTTCATTATTTCAGTTATTTGGAAAATAAAACAGCATTCAACTACTTCTCTTGGTGTAATGGTGAAAATGACTGCTCACTACATATTTAACATAATACATCCCATTGGTAATCTGGGTATCATCAAACAATTGAAATGTACTCACTAAATACTTCTCTCTATAGCATTGTGTGGTGCTGGTAGGCCATGTGTTGCTAACATCCTGCCTGCGACTCCATGCTTGGTGTTTAGTCCCTCTGAGTCACATGATGTAAATCCACTGGGTGGAGATGGTAGGAGACAGTTACATAATGACAGGCAACCTACAGTAGTTGGGCTATGGAGGGTGGTGTGGCTGTTGACCCACAGAGTAAGTCTGTTCAAACTTGCTTATTGCATCTGTTGAAATTTGAAGCCACGATGTAGGACAACACAGAAGCCAGCAATTGAGTTTGACAGACGGAATTAAGGCTCTCACACATGCTCTTCCCCCATTTTCCTTGATTCTGGTTTGGAGAGTAAACTGGCCGTTCACTTTCCCCAAACCCTGTTTGACAAGGCTGGCGACTTTCAAAAGATTAGCAATCTTTTTTCTTATTTGCTACATGGAGAAAGTTAATGATAGTGATATGATTTTGAATGAATGGTGCATCATTGACATTTTCAAGATATGCAAGTATGACAACTAGAAATGCACCCATAAGAAAATTCTTGGCCAATATCAAGTCGATACACACCACATTCGGCTGTTGACTATGTTAGTCATTTCTGTGCTGGTCTACACTGGCATAAATTATATAAAAATCTTGCTTCTAATGCAGCTTAAAATTTAAACGAATGCAAATTCCACCAAGAAAAGTTATCTTTCTGTGCATTTACATAACAAAAGAAGCGCAAAAATGTGTCAGTCAACGTGAGGTCTGTGCCGAGTTCGAGTCCCCGTGCACGCCACCTGTCATCCGGATTCTACTCACAACCCTGAATCCCAACCTTCCACTCCACCTGAACGCTGCAATCTTCCTGCCTCACAATCACCTGGATACTAAGCACCTGTTGTCACTTGCCTGTTCTTTTATTTGTCACAGTATTTAGTTCAGTCTCACTCCCCTGTCTGATTGGGAGGTATTGTTTTGTACACTACTGTACTAAGCAATTCTTAGTGTTTGCTTTCTTAGAGTAACTATACCAGTCCTAGACTTTGTTCTTTTCATGCATGGCCATTCAGCCTGTCCCTGATATACCCCTTGTCTACTCTGTATCTTGGCATGTGTTTTGGATCTCTGGTATTGTTGACCCTAGCCTGTCCAACGACCAGGATTTCTTGCCTGCTCCGTCTGCTGTTTAAAGAAACCTGCACCAGGCACGTTGCAGTTGGAGCCAACAACACCTGCCTCTGTTCGGTATTGAGCATGTGAGCCCTAGATGATACATTCGAATAAGAGTGGCCAAAAACGCTTCATAACAGATTGTTTGTCTTCAAAATACTACAGACCCAAAGACACCGAGAGAATCTCAATTACATTTTTCTGATCCCTCAAGGCGTCCTTCTCAAAACCCAGCGGATAAGACGATTAGAGGGGACCACTGATCTTCACATCCAACAGGTTTTAGGAGGGAGGCCAGAAAAGAAAACTGAAGGAAATGCAACTGATATTCCCTCATTAATGCTTTTAATGCAAAAACAATACTCTCTATTGAATCTCCTGCCGCTTAGGGCTCAGACCCAAAACAGCTCCACCTCCGTCCCATAGCCCAGTGCTATCAAGCAGATTGGAAAAATAGCTCAATGAATGTTGGCAACAGGGCCAGCACTTCATGTCGCCTTTCAGCGGGTAGGGAACAGCGTATAGTGGATACGTATGCGATCCTTTCAGCTACCCGAGCAAGCCATCGAGGTCTACATTACAGATATATGGGAGACCGCTTGGTTATATAAGTGTTTGGACCTTGGCTTACCTTGGAGTCGGCGGGGGGGTGGGTGGGGGGGAGGGGCAAGTGACCTCTGGGAGATGGTATGGCGTGAAAAAAAGTGCGCGTGTGGAGGGAGGGGGCGGCTAAGATGGAGTTAGTCCCGCAGTGACCCTCGCACATGCCCGGAGCCCGGCCGAAGCCACCGTACAGACCCTGGATCCTGAGAGAATGAGAGGGGGAAGAGAGGAGCGCTGGCCAAAGCCTGCTATATTTAGCAACCCCTCACACTGGCCGAGCCACATACCAATGACTACAGACACACGTTGACAACCAGCCGGTCACCCACCCATCTAGTCAGCCGACGACCCCCCTCACCCCAGCCCCAGCCCACCCCCCGCGACAGCTTCAGTGCCGTGGAACGCAAGGACCTGTTCAGGTCGCTCTACCCAGTCTGACCTGTTCGCCCTGCAGCTTCCTAGCTTCCATCAGGATACAGGCATATCGTGCCCCCAGAAGGGACCCACACAGGTAAGGTGTCACAGGCGGTATATTGGGCGGTGTGCCGGAAGGTTTATGTTCTAAGTCAAGCTCGTTGTGGACTGTCAGTAGTCTGGTGTGCTGGCTGATGGGGCAGCCCTTTTCATTATAATCAACCGGACAGGTTCCTCGTGTCCGCGTGTCTTGTTGATGCAAAGTACAGGTTGTGAGTTATCTGATCCCGGCTGACATTTAATGCAGTCGGCCATAATGTGGGTGACTGATTGTACGTGGATGACATTCATTATGCAAGACGATATAAAATAAGCGCTCTCCCACTGTTTACTCGTTCTCCACATAGTTTTCCACTGCTATTCCATATTAAACAATATCACTTTTTTTACAACAGTGCATAAATAGATTGAGAACAGTTTATGGACTAACACTGATTTAGCTGTCTGACGTGACACAAAAGCTATTTTAACCCAACCACATAACATAAACGGATATGGCTAGGAACGGCCAAATGAATGGACAGTCTAGAAGCAAACTGATAACTCTGTAAATTACACACACCACTGTTACCAATATTGATTTACTAAAATATTTACTGAGTAAAGACCTTTTCATGGAGTACATATTTTAGCACCTATTTCAACACATTTTTATTTGGATTCTACCACACTAAAAGCAACGTGAAGTGGTGCTTGCCCATCTCAACTGTCACACCTGCTTGGTGTGACAGCCATCTTCTACCCCTGTTTTTTCTTGACCCACACGAGCAATTCCATGCGTATTGATTCTCGCTTCGCCGCGGAGTAAATGCCATGTCTGATGACCACACACTTGCCTTTCAACAGCCCGAGGTTATTTAAAGGGATGTGCTAACTTTGCCATGTTAGCGCCTCAAATACATATTTCCCGCTCCAGCGGGTGTTTCGTGCGTGCTGGGCGGGAAGCATGTTGTAGAACTGACTGCCGTGGAACATGATGTATAATGTCCCATTCTGTCCCTAGTGGTGTTGTATTCCCCCGTGGCAGCCATGTCGCAGTTTTCTACCATGACGACCAACGAGAGGAAGATGCAAGCAGCCGCCATCTGTAGGGAGGTACATCGTCCTGAAGGTATTGCCTCGTTATTTTGTTTGTCTTTTTGGAATACGTATAACTGCTAACATGCTGTGCAGAAAAGAGGACCCTGAAGTGCACGCCTTTTAACAAACAAAAATACATTCACGCAAGCCCAAAGGGCCAGAACGCCTTCTGGGGTGCAAAGAGTCTGGTTGTACCATCTTTATGGGGACTTCTGTAAAACCAGGATATCACACACACACACACACACACACGCACGCACACACTCACTGGTCTAAGCACCACTACACCAGTCTACGGCTCTGGATATAAATAAGCGAATGAGAAATGTTATTACTCAAAGTAACTAATCCCTTTGTCGTTTTTCCTACGAATGAGCTATTTCTGGGAGGGGCCAACTGTATGGCTTGTCAGGGCAGGGAGGGTGGATCTGAAAGCCACTGACAGCTGACGGGTATTCTGGCAGGTTGGCTTGCTTTTGGCTCATGTGATAGCCCTGATCAGCATGCATTAGGCATTCGCCACAAAACCACAAACAAGAGGCCAACATGAGAGGATGGCTGATACAGAGACATTATTCCTCATTTATCATATTGAGTGCATATATTAATTCAGCCAGATAGGTATTGGGTGTTTGTGGAATATTTTCTGTATAATGAGAAATGTACTTTGACATGGTATGCATAATGGGGTCGTTACACAGAAGTAATAAGACACGATTCACCCGAACTCACAAACACACAAGCAAACACGAATACCAACAAACACACAAACACGTACCTCAACCGAGCACTGTTGTGTTTTCCAGAAGCAGGGATAGACCTTGGGAAGAAGATGAGCGTTCCTAAGGATGTGATGCTCGAGGAGCTCTCTCTGGCCTCCAACAGGGGCTCGCTCCTCTTCGAAAAGCGCAAGAGGCGCTCCGAGAAATACACCTTTGAGAGCATCCAGAATGTAACCAACACACAGATCAACGTAAGCAACACCAGAGCCATGCAAGTAAATGCTTGGATGAAACTGTCAATAAAAGTTACTGAAGAATTTTTCAGGGAAATGTGCAAGGACTGACATGTTTGATACACGACTTTTGATGCACTGTGTTAATATTCAAAGGAGGCTCATCATAGGGTTTCCATTTTCTTCAGTCAAATTGTACCTGTGTGGCATAAAGAATGACAGGACAGGAGATATGTTTTCTACATTATCAGTGAAAAATCTGCTTGTTTACAGTAGGTGACAGCTGGGCTTGGTTCTGTTTCTGTTCCGCCTCATTCCCTCCAACCCTATATGCTTATGAGCGGAACAGCAACCAGTCCCTAATCTCCATTAAACACATTTGAAATGCTTATCCGACTGCTGCCATAATGCAGTTTAAGACTTGGCTTCGTTTCAGAAACAACCCCTTAACACTTAGGCACATCTTTACCCCACCCTTTCATTGGCAGGGATTGACTCTCGTCAGGGCCTTGGACTGGCACAATGGGTGTGAGATTCTACAAAGAGTAATAAATCCGGTTTACATTTGTTGTGTATGGATGGGCATAGTGCCAAATTTTCATCTTCTCTTCCAAGCAATATAGGTCACTCAAACTCTAATGTAGACCCTAATAGTTTACCGTAGAGCCTAATAGTCTACCGTAGAGCCTAATAGTCTACCGTAGGTCCTAGTAGTCTACAATAAGTCCCAGTAGTCTACCATAAGTCCCAGTAGTCTACCATAAGTCTCAGTAGTCTACAATACGTCTCAGTAGTCTACAATAGGCCTCTGTAGTCTACAATAGGTCTCAGTAGTCTACAATAAGTCTCAGTTGTCTACAATAAGTCTCAGTAGTCTACAATAGATCTCAGTAGTCTACAATAGGTCTCAGTAGTCTACAATAAGTCTCAGTATTCTACAATACGTCTCAGTAGTCTACAATAGGCCTCTGTAGTCTACAATAGGTCTCAGTAGTCTACAATATGTCTCAGTAGTCTACAATAGGTCTCAGTAGTCTACAATAGGTCTCAGTAGTCTACAATA
>JACXGJ010002200.1:0-69160 GCA_016801105.1 Esox niger | reverse complement strand
GAGAACGAAACGGTGATTTTTTACAGAGCATCAGCTGCAACGAAGTTGCAAGGACTGCAGCCCAATGCCTGATTTTCCTATTCATTTTAAAACTAAGTTAACCATAGGATTCTATGGTTAAACCTATACACTTTGTTATTAACCTATATACTTTGTTTAACCTATACACCTTTCCGTAATTGCTAACGCTTTCTCTGTACTATTACGCCAACAAGGGACATTTACAAATATTCGGTTCGGTCACATTATACTATTGTGACCACTTAGTAACTGTTGGCTCGCAACCTAACGTCATAAGCACTTAGTAACTGTTGGCACGCAACCTAACGTCATAAGCACAAGATGTGAGTTAAGTAGCCAGCGGATGGCTATCGCAGTATGATGTTATCGCAGTATCAGCACGCGCGATAGTATTTTGGAGTAATAAATGTGCTGGATGTTAGCTAGCGAACTTCGCAGCTAAAGTACGAATTAGTTAGCTATTTCGAGTTTGCTTGTATATATAGTTGGGTAGCTTCAGTAACGTAGATAATGTACAAGCGTTACTTCAAAATGTCATCAAGCTAATTAAGAACCCATTTCTTATGAAAATAAATAACCGGTTTACAAGTTTGTTAGCTACGTAAGCTCAACGTACAATTGTAGTAACGAGAATTGGCCAAACACTCCAACTCGTAAACTTGGAATTCCCGGATACATTTTTTTCTTTTATTATACTATTTTTATTTTCATATTGTAAAATAATGGTGAAGATCAAAACTACGTTATTGAATATCACAAAGGGGAATAATTAGTTGCACATTTTCTAGGTGACCATTGAGAGGATACAAAAAAGAATACATTTATCCAATCAATGAAAAACGAGATCGAGATGAGATTGGTGCACAAAACACTGGATTCCTCACTAGGCGCACAAAAAAACAGAAAAAAGCAACTCCTATCGACTGTAGCTTTAAGGACAGCTGATGTAACTAAATGCGCAAACTATATTTTGAAAAAATAAATATAGTATAATAAAATAAAATCGGATTTTGCGTCGGGGAGGCAAACTGTGACTTTTTTTTTTAAAACCTTCATTTTATTGAAGAACACGATTGGCCTACACTTACTGCTGATTGGTAGATAAGTCGAACTCGACGTACATTTCAAAATAGAGTTTCCCAATTAGTTGCGCATAAGCCGCCCTTAAAGTTACAGTTGATAGGAAGCGCTGTTTTCGGGCGCCTAGTGAGGAAATCAAATGGTGTTATGGTCACCACCCTCTTAACGCTGTCTCTCGGTTTTGATTGGTTGAATAAAATAAGTATTTGCTTGGAAGATGTGCAACAGCTAAGTCTTCCCCTTTGCGAAGCTTAAAGACATTTGAATATATAACCTTAGGGAATAATGTAACTCATATACGTTCTTAATATGTTACATCATGTTGTGCGGTGGTGACAATTTCCACAATAATTTATTTATTTAAAACACGATTTTTCAATAACCCAAACTTGCTTAATGGATTAAATTAGTTCACACACCTTGTGGTCTGGAAAGGTAGTGTTGTTTTTTTTTTTTTTTTTACTTCACCCGAATCGCATTACCGCCTATCGATTACGTAGTTTTTTATTGCGCGGTTCATTCGGGGTAATTCTTTGGAGTTTAGTGTCAGATTACACCAAAACAAAGTGTGGATCTTCACAAACTACTATGCGGAAATCATTCTCCACAAATCATACATATCCGGGGAAAACATATTATTAATAATACAAAAAACATGAAGGTCAGAAAAACACGAAAACATGACACAAAAAGTGAACCATTGTAAAACGAAATCACCTAACCAGGCCAATACAAGTTGACATCTTGCTGATGTGGATAATTCTTTGACAATGTCAAAAACCGTGGGATATGCCTATAATCTTCGTTCCCTGAGGGAGAGAACGAGGTGCCTGAATGGGGTGACGCTCAAGCAGGGACATAGTCAATGCATAGGGCCTGGCCCACTCACAAGAGTACTTGGTCCACCCAGATTTTTTAGTTTAGAGATTACACTGAGTATAACAAATGATTTCTATGATCTGAGAGCTTGATGCTTCCCCAAATAACTTCAGGCCCACCCAGCAACACTTTTCTGACTATGCCTCTGTAACAAGTGTAGATTGCCTCTGCACTGTGTTTACGGCATACAGATGACTCAAGGTTTGGTCTGATTGTGTATTGTTCTCTCTAATAAAAGATATGACAACATTCATACATGAAATGGTGTCCTTCCCTAGCTATGCAAACCTCTCTGTAAAATATACATTTACAAAACAAAACCAAGGGGATGTGAATAATCAGGCTAACTCAATGATGACATGCACAGTAAGTTGTGTAGTTGCTAGCTAGCATGTACAGTAATACCAAATCAAGAAATACAAAGCTTGTAAATTACTAATAAAAATTAATATGTAAAATAATGGTATTGCAATGTTAGTGGCCATATAAACTTAATATAAATGTTTTTACATTTATGATTGATAAGTATTTTCATGAGACAATATTTTGATTGCCCACCTCTTCCACATGGAGATTAGAAAGGAAAGCATTAAGGGGGGCAAGGGATATTTTTGAGGGGGAAAAACAAGAATAGAAGTGTGCAACATTAAAAGAGACTCTGACACCAACAAATGGAATACACACTAAAATCAAACTAGGGAACCATTACGATTTTGTGAAATTATATACAGTTAATTTTAACACTTGTTGACACAGTGTGGAGCAATTCAAGTGGAGTTGGGTAAGTTGCCACTTACAATGACTATTACATATTGGGTAAACCTGCTGGGTTACAAGGGTGCACAACCTACCAGAAGGATTCTCCAGGAGTGTTGGGAGGCTGGTCTCCATGGGAGCACCAGTTGTGGGTGGATCGATGTTGGATTAGCAAGGGAGATGAGGTTCTCTGGTAGGGAGGTGGCTCAAAGGTGGTCCTACCAGGGATCCTGCCTTGGCTCATTCTGCAGCTTACAATACATGTGGGGTTGCATGCATGGTTAAGAGGTGGAGTGGAAGGAGAAGTCCCATAAATGCACATTAAGCACAATTTTAAAAAAGTACATTTATTCATGATTTTGCATATATACACGTGCAGGTACAAATATCCAGACACTGGATGAACAAGAGTGTCCTTTTGTGTACCAGAGATAAAGGTGACAATGTCAAAAGGATTACTGGATGGGTTATCAGTTTACACAATGAAAATGCTTGCTATTCTTATGGCTGTGGAATGGGTGGAGTAGGTGAGGCCAGATAGGGTGGTCATAGGTTCTCACTGCTGGGCAGCACTCAGCATTTTGGAGTCATGTGTGACTCAAAGCTGACAGGACATATTGTGTGACATTCTGCAGTATCTTTTTAGGTTGAGACATATGGGGATTGTTGGGATGCTGCTCTGGGTACCAGCTCGTGTGGGATTGGAAGGCAATCAGGAGGAAGATGAGCTTGCTAAGCAGGCTCTCCAGCTTGATTACATAGGTTTACCAGTGACGACGAGTAAGGGAGAAGGGAAGAAATGGCTAAGAGCAGCAGGGACAAGCAAATGTCAGATGTTGCAGTACAAGGAGAGAAAGGGAAGGCATCTGTATAAGATCCAGGGAAAGGTGGGGGCAGGGAGTTTGTCAGGGAAAGGTGAAGGCAGGGAGGGCGTCAGGGAAAGGTTGAGCTGGGTGAGAGAGAAGGAAGGAAACGGCCATTACAAGGATGAGAATAGGGCACATAAGACTCAATAGCACCATGAAATTGTTAGGTAACATGATACTGGGTTGTGTGATTGCTGTTTGGATGGGATGGAGATGGTGGAACATGTTGTGTTTCAGTGCCAACGCTATGAGAGAGAGAAGAAAGCATTGCTGGTAGAGTTTAACCAAACTCTTAGTTATGTCTTCTAGTGACATCGTTTTTACGTTTATCTTACCTTTCCTCAGGGAGACTGGATTAATGGAGAGGATTTAGGCCCTGCTATCGCTGGTCAACACTCCAGTCCAGTTGGTGGCAGAAATGCACTTACATGTATGGTTGCCAATCGCCAAATAAACTCCACAGAAGAAGAGGCGGAGGCGGAGGCGAACGCGGCAGCGGCGGCGGAAGAGGAAAAATAAGCAGTTTAATGATGCTGTTCGAAACCAGGTAGATGCATTTCGTCGTCTCAGGGCTTTGAAAACAGCGACCCATAGGTATTTTATTTACAGGTATTGAATGTGTAGCTAACATTTAACCTCAGGCACAGCCATGCTTCAAACAATTAACTAGCTAGTTGGTTTACCAGGGCCAAATGCCAACGTATTCGGTCAGCTTATACGCTAACTGTAGCAAATATATTTGGTTGGTTCTGTAAGCTGGCATTAAGTGTTACTCCCATAGCTTGCTATCTAGCTAGAGTTAAAGCTATAACTGATATCACGTTCCTAAACACATATTAGCTAGCTAACGTTCCATTCTAAGGCAACCTTTGTTATGGGTATGTTTTTAGTTCCGCTACAGTAGACATAGGGATTTCGCTTGAACATCCAGTAGGGTTAGGCTAAAAAAAATCCTACTTTTTTTTCCACAGAAAAACTTAGACAAGGATGTCGGTTGTGAAAAGTGGCTTCCTCCAGCGACAGAGTAAGTGCATCCTGCTGTAGTACAGTAGTTCCGTACAAGTGTCACATCAGGGCCATACTCTACAAATAATAGTTTACTTCTGAAAACGATTGGTTTGTCAGAACACCTGTTAACAACCCTTAACTATCATGAAAAAAATGTAGATTTGTTATATTTGTATTAGTGAATGGTACACATTGTTGAAATGTTGTTACCTTCAAAGTATTTTCCTATATTTATTTCAATAAACACGTGGTCAGAATAACACTGTGTATGTTTTGCTGCATACTTGCATAGAGGACAGTAATGTACAGCCTCAACTAGAGATTGTTTACCCACTAATTTAGCAACTTACTCTGTGACACCCACACAATACAAATGTGAAAGGTGTAAACAATGATTTGCATACTTGCTCCTAATACAGGTCTGTCAGAATCATGAGGAATTCAACCTATTGTACATATTGAACTTGTACTGACCTGTAATAAGAGATTGAATGCAAATTTTGGTGCAGATTGTTCAGTTGTTTTGTGGGTGTCACCAAGTAGGTTGACATTTCATTTTATGGTTACACAATCCTCTTGTACACACTAAATATGCATATGAGACAGTTATGATACCAATATTTCTATGCACTCTTCATAGTTGAATTCTGAGTGTCAGAATTGGTCAGTACTTGGTTAAATGGGTGCACTGTCTGTTGCTACGGTATGGTACATATTATAGTAACATATGTGAATACATATACTTAATGTTAGTGCATTTTCTGCTCCCTTCTATTCACATTTGTGGTTAGATGCTAACTGCGTTTTGTTGTACTGTACTTGTTTAATGACAATGTTCAATCTAATTATAATTCACCTCATACAACTACATGTCTACTGAATGTTCAGAATCAGTTTTGGGATTTCTATTTTGAAAGCAAATTACTGGGAATTTAATTTAAAAAAAAACATTTTACCAGTTAACCATTTCTTGTCCAGGGCCTCCCTGCCAAAGTTTTAGTCAATCCATGTACTCCTAGTGTACATATGCTGGCTTGTACAGCTCACTTAGGTGGTTTGATTAAAATGATCAAATGAGGCCATCTCTCACTGTCTACTGTTTTTGCGGTAAGGATTTAGTTATTCACCATGTTCTTTAAATAATCTCAGAATTTATCCTTAGATCAGCTCTTTCAGATAATGAAATGTTGCTTATTTGGCTTATTCAGTGGGGTATCCTGGCTGGGTAAAATTATGAGTTACTCCCATTTCACTCAAGTCCCGGCATGGGCTTAGGAAATATATAACAAGATATATGGGACAGTTGTAATGATGAGATACATGGATAAATGTAGTCTATGCAACGTTATATTTATGAATTATATAACGCATCACCCAGTTGTTAACGGCTGTATAGCCAGTGTCCGTGCCCGATCTGATACCCAACTTGAGTTCACTGACCTATGGAGCTCCACCCCCACTATCTGCATTATACTCATGTAATCAATCACATTTAATTGATAGACTCATATCTTAAAATTATTTTATAAAAAAGTATTTCATAAACCTTTTTACATCAGCAGTTGTCACTGTTGCTTTTACAGATACCCAGCCTGAAGCCCCAAAGAGCAGCCAACAACAAGATTAGGAGAACTCCCTTTAAGAGTGTAAAAAAGACACCTGGGCGCCAGAAGTCTTTCTGATTGAGAGGGGATCAAATATTTTTTTCCCCTCATTAAAATGCAAATAAATGTATAACATTTTTTTACTTGTTTTTATGGATTTTTAATGTTGTTTTGTGTCTCACTGTTCAAATAATCCTACGATTAAAATAATTGACTGATCATTGGGCAAATGTACAAAATCAGCAGGGGATCAAATACTATTTTCCCCTTACTGTAGCTATTCGTATTAGCTTCTGACTTTGCGTAAACGTCAGGAAAGTGCATGCTAAACTTGCATAGTGAATGTGTAGGCCTATAAGCTAATTTCATACGAAGCCTATATTTTAAATGTACAAAAGATCTTGTAAAAATGGTAATAGAGAATTGGTTAATATGCATAAAAAACAAATAAGAAATTAGTAATGAATAACAGCCAATAAATCTAATATTTTATCCTGATATGTGCAAGCAGTAAACATCTTTTATATGTGCTCCAGCCCAGCAAATAAGCTTTTTTTCCATAGCCCTATGGCATATTGGGGTTTAGACTTATGATACAGTATTTAATGTATACATATTTTTGATACAGGCACTATACTACGGCGGTGGAAGAGGAACTGGTTTGACCTGTGGTTGGATGGACGGCTGGTTTTTTATGATGACCAGCACCGGCAAGATATGGAGGATGAAATTCACATGAGAGTTGATTGCATCAACATTCGTAGTGCAACTGCATGTCACGGTACTTTGTAACATTTGGCATACTTTTCTGCTGTCTGTATTGCCAACAGTCTTTAAGGTTACATATTTATTGTTTTTAATTTTCTAAATAAGTCTTAGCTGTATGTATTTCTCAGATCTACTTCAAAACACCTTTTTTTCCTTTTATGTTTTGACCAAAATTCACTAGAGCGCTATACCTTGAGCAAATATAGAAGGTTTATTTTGAAAGGAAAGTGGTCCTATAAAGATGTATTGTATTTTAAAGAATTTACCCTGCACCAACCCATAAATAAAAATGTTCACCCAACTTTTAGTATTCTATCTATTTTTTCACTGTCCATAGATCTGAAACCACCAGAGGGCAGGAGTCGTGATGCCCTCATCCAGATAGTCTGCAGAGATGGACGGGTCATCAGCATTTGTGGAGACAACGCAGATGATGCTCTGTAAGACAGCTCTGTAATAATTAATATGACTGGCCTATTAGCCATTTTATTTATTTATAATACACAAAAATACAATGTTAATCATTACAAAAAGTAAACAACACATTTTTAAACAGATTTGTGTAATAGAGTGTTTACATAGAAATTACATTCTTCCTGACTATTCACCTATTTTGCCACTTCACTAGGTTGGTGGGGCTAGGTTAGTGTTACACTTGTGAGGTGGAAATGCAAGTGAGATTTACTACCTTGGGTTAGATGTTTACCTCACTTCAATAGTTAAAATGTTAATGGTTGAGTCTGAATTTGGGAGTTAAAATGCCAGTAGTTTCTGACAGTGCTTCAGAGTTTCTATACAGGGAAGGGAGAACCTGCAAGATGGACAAACATTTCTGTAGAGTTGACAACAATTTTAACCATGATATTGCACATTCCACAAAGCTGAGTATTGCCCTCCGAGAATATGTGCCTCCCCCATTTTTGTATCCCCATAAACACTGCAAATGTTATGTATTAGATATGCTCCCTATTGATAAAAAAGCACTCTCAGCCATTTCATCCTGGAGCTGGGATTGCTTGAGAAAGACAATATCCAAATGCAGAATATTCTTTATTAACATTTATTACAATATCAAATAACTTTTGATTAATATTTTTTGTTAATCGTGCAAAAGTATTAAAGTAAAAACATGAAATCAATAATATTGAACAATTTATTCTATATCAGTGCCAATTGATAGGCCTATTACATTAGATTTTTATGTATGCACAGTAAACTAGCTTTTTAAACTAAATGAAATATTAAGCTATATCTTGAACTTATGTTATATTTCAGCATATTTTTTTATAATATTGTTATTTGTTATATTGTCAGAGTTATATTGAATATTACCATGTGAATATAAAATATATTCTCAGGGATAAAATAAGGTGCATTTTGCCCCAAACAAGAACACCACAAAAAACAGGATTGCTGTAAAAAATATATAAATAATTATTCTCTGAACAAGTGGATTACTTAGCCCTAAGGCCTTCCTAATGACAAATCAGTGTAATGTCTAACTTCATCACATCATGACAATAAGGTTTTCAAACTGACAATAAGGTTTTCAAACTGACAAAAAAATTTCCATAAATAGTTTTTGTGGAATTGCTTGCTTAGTTGGGAGGATTCATCAACATTTTCTAGACAATGACGAATAGTGGAAACCACTGAATGTGTGGAAATTAAATGTGGTGTCAGTTGGTGGTTTGGTGGGGAACCACCCTATGCCTGGGAGGTGCTGCAACCTTACAGGCTGTTTAAAACAACTATGCCCAGGTTAAAACAGCCTCGCCCATTATTCAAAATCTGCCAATCAGATCCAAATACCTATGTATACACATTATGTATAAGCTTCTTTACTGGAAAGTTGTCAGAAAGCAGGCAGCAGTTAGCCCAAGTTTTATAGCATCTGATTAGCAAACAAAAGCTTGACAACTAGGCCTATCTTGGGGAACCTTTGTCACATGGGCAGTCAGTCAGTCAGTCATTACCTCCTATTTCTTTTCAGAGCGTGGACCATGGCTCTGCAGGATGCTAGAATCAGCTCTGTGAGTCTACTTATTAACAATGACTCTGTGTCTGCATATCCTATTTGGGCATGTCTTAATTGCTTACTACAGTTAAAAAAAACGTTTATCTATATTTTAGGTGGTTGCTTCGCCTCAGATTGTTGCTTCTGCCCCTCCACATTCTCAATATGCTTCTCCACCTCCGGTGAGTATGTGTGCTTCAGGCATTGCCTTTACATTTTGGAATATGCTTGGATCAGTCAGTGTCAAAAAGTATAACCTCTTAAACAAATTAATAATAGGTACAGTGTGTGCACAATTATTAGGCAAGTGAGTATTGTGATTGTATTATTTTTCCTATGCACATTTTCCAACTCCAAAACCATAGAAACTTGAATGCTCACTGGATTGAATATTTTTCAAGTAAAATTAATTGGTGTAATGAGGGACGGTGTGGCAACAGTGTATAACGCCTGATATCAAGGTGTGCATAATTATTAGGCAGCTTCATGACCTCAGGTAAAATGTGCCAAAAAAGAGATTCACAAAACATTGAAATGTCAATTTGTTTTAAATGCTTTTCAGAATACGATTGCTTCCTCTTTGCAATCTAATGACTTCCTGCAGGGGTGCTGATGAGCTCAGTTTAGGTTGTTGGATAGAGAATGTGTTCCTCCGGCACTTAGGGATTCTTGTTGCATATGCTCTGTCTCAATCATTTGCCTTGGGAACATATTGATCAGATTTCTTGATTTCTAATGTGTTGCTTGTAATGTCTTTTGCTGATTTGATTTCTTTTTGAGGGGGCAAATTCAGAAAAGTAATTTCTACATTGCCATCAGGTTTATGTCCCAGGTGCTTATGGAGGCTATGCCCCAGTTCCCCCTGAATATGAAACACAGATTATTTACTCAGCTGATGGGCAGCCCTATGCAGTTGCGTACCCCTACCAGTACCAAGGTATGTACATAGTAAATAACATTTATTGATTTAGCATGATCCTGAGGGAATTAAAGGTTACACTTAGTGAATGACTTAAAAAATACAGGAGCTGTTTTTTTAGTCAGCAGATTAGACATGGTCTTACTTACCACATAATTGGCAGCATCTATTTTTATCCCTGCAGAAGGTTGCTGGTGTCTGATACAGTAAATCTACTCTCTTAACATTGTGTTCTTGATCAAGGCACTAAGTAGAATAACTGCTGTTTTAGAACTCTACAAACCTCATCAGTCTATCTGCAGTGCTGGGTGTGCAGGCCTTTGATCCAACCTTGAATCACACTTAAACCTTTTAAGGTATTTTCCTGTAGTTGATGTATAGGCTACCATTTGGTTAGAGCGGGTGTTCTGGCCGTTGCCTGGACACAGTAGTTCTGGCAGTTGATTTTATATTAGATTTTGAATACAGTACATTGAAAACAGTATGAATACAGTACAATGAAGTGCAAACACACATGTGTGCATGTATGTACAGCTCTGGAAAAAATTTACACCACTGCACCTTCTGTTCCTCACTCAAAAGTTTTCTTTTCAACTTTATTGGAAAGGAACGAAAAAGGTGCAGTGGTCACCTTTTTCTTAAATCAGCATCTCTACATGTATGGCAGCCAATCCATTCCAGTGTCTGAGCTGTGTATGTAAGTGTATTTACAGCTCTGGAAAAAGCTGAGACCACTGCAAAATTATCAGTTTATCTGTTTTTGTGTACAATTTACATTTTTGTTATATTCTCTACACTAATGACAATATTACTTCCAAATTTCAAAGAATTTTTTTTGGAGTATTTGTAGAAAAAAACAACTCGTCAAAATAACCAAAAGAAGACTTTGTTTTCGACCTCAAATAATGCAAAGAAAACGCATTCATATTACATTTTCAATAAAATAAATGCTAATGTTTTAGCTTAGGATATTTGGTGGAATATCACCTTATGAATTTTGGTATGCTCTTCACCAGTCTCACATTGCTGTTGGGTGACTTTATTCCAATCCTGGTGAAAAAATTCAAGAAGCTTGGCTTTGTTTGATGGCTTGTGACCATCCATCTTCCTCTTGATCATATTCCAGAGGTTTTCAATGGGGTTCAGGCCTGGAGATTGGGCTGGCACAGCTGTCCTCGCTGTGAACTTCACCCCAACTGCCGTTTGCTATTCTTTTTGTAGGGCACTTGACGTCATCCTACAGTTGTTGAGTGACATTCAAATGATGTGACGGTCATCGTGGTCAGTGGAAAGTCTATTTCGCCCTCTGCCAGTCTGTAGTTTTTTGTCCCTGGTGGCTCTTGCTTGACCTTGTTTTTATGAACTGCTGTCTTTGAAATTTTCAGGATGAAAGCAACCTGACACTCACTGTATCGCGCTACCAGTAAAGCCAGAATTGAACCCTTCTTTTCATCACTCAAAACTTTTCAAATATTTTGTCATGCTGAATAGTTATTTTTTTATTCAAATACCTTTGATGTATTACTTGCACTGTTTTTGCAATCCAGCTGGTCCTATTGCAAGAGGATAGTGATGACCACAGTAGTGATTTATATACTTTTCCTTGTTGAATTAGATTTGGTTCAGGTAATCACCTAGTCAGTACCTCATCATGTAAAATGAGGTGTGCCTGTTTTGGAATTCAACCGACACTGGAATGGCTGCCATATTAAGATAAAGGTGCTGTGGTCTCTAAATATTTTCCAGAGGGGTGTGCGTGTGTGTGTGTGTGTGTGTGTGTGTGTGTATAAAATAAAGTGCTATTTGTCCAGAATTAGAAGTCACGGAGCTCCTTCCCTGACAGTCCAGCACTGGTTACCCTGAAATTATATTGAAATGAGTTATTATTCTCAAAATAGTAATTTTCAATATTCTAACTGCAGTTCTGCTTTGCCCCATGTTTTTTAGGATCATATCCTATGAGGGATCCCCAAAGGATAAACCAGGTTATTGTGCATGAGCGTCAACGTGATGATGGAGGAGACGTCGCTCTCAGCATGCTCGCTGGAGCTGTGACTGGATTAGCTCTTGGCTCTCTCTTCTCTGTCTTCTAGTGCCTTTTTTGGAACAACAACCAACAATACCTTTCCCCATCTGACATACGGTTTCCAAATGTTGGCCGCACTGCAGCTTCATGTCTTATACCTTGTGACAAACATGTTACCTTGAAGTTAAACGTATGTGATGGTTGGGCTATGTTAACCTCAGAGGCGTGATTGTTTTGTGCCAGAGAATAACTAATTTTGTGTCCTTACCAAAGCTTTTAATGTAGTAGGTCTCTAGTTCTTTCTATTAGGCACAATCACATGCAGCTTGCCTGTCCAAGTCTAGGAAGTCACATGAAGAATGTATAGTCTTTGGACAATATTTATTTGATAGATTCTAGCAAATTTCAAGTGAGTGATGTCACATGTAGTAGACTGAAAACAACTCTTCCCACACATTTTTATTCAGAGTGTGTATGTGGTAACGTTGTGACAACATCAAAAAGGTTGTGTATGGCTCTATTGTCCATGCTTTTTACTCTGTGAGAGGTTACAGAATCATTTGCAAGCATTGGCCTGCTAGATTGTACTTCAGAATGAGAGGACATTTGTGAAAAAGCTAAGGCTTAACTGATCATGGAAATATAATGGAAAACAAAATGGGTTATGGATTGATGGAGTCAAGCAAGTCAGTGCAAATGTGTTGTCTTTAGTTTCTGATTGCCTAATCCTTAACATTGCAGCAGTGGTGGTTACACTGCATCTTGCACATGGAAATGTGGATAGCCACGCTAGCTTCTGTTGCTTGCTTCATGTCGTAGTTGTACGTTTTCAGTGAAAATACAACGGCTGACAATGCTTTAGCAGTCAGCCTAATATTGGCTACATTAATGTTAGTTATTTCACATACAATAAGTGGACATGTTTGATCATGAAAAATGTTTTATGAATGAAGCCACTGGAATTTAATGAAATTATATATGGTACCATTATTTTCAAGTACCATAATGAAAAACATTTCATGATAATGTGGTACTTATATTATCTTAAAATAAAATCATGCATTCAATTATTTTCTCTTGATCTGGCAAGCTAGCTGTTATCTAGTTACCTGCTAAGATTTCTGCCATTCCCTCATGGGATAAAATAACATTTGTTTCACTACATATTTATTATCTTTAATTAACTACAAATAGTAAAGTAAATGAAGATAAAGAAAATATCCATATGTCCAATTATGTGGTGTATCTTGTCCTGTGTTCTTTTTTCATTTTCCTTTGTATTACTCGCCTTGATTCCTAGAAAATAGTAGTATATTTGTTTAGGGGAAGTGAGTATGGGATTTGTTTTCTGCTTTACAGCAATCATTGTTTTAATTTCCTGTTTCTTCCAAAACAAAATGTTATTTAATTTAGGCACACATTTGAATGTATTTTCAGGCATGTATGTGTGCCTTATGTATTATGATACTCTTACGTTTAATAGCCTTAAAACTCATTCACTTTTCAATTGTTTACATTTGTAATAACATTATGTACCCTGTTACTGATATGTATTGTATACAGTTCCATGAAAACTTTGCCATCTTTCTGATTTTCAAATGTTGCATAATTTGTCATTGAATGTTTTCTGATCTTCATCCAAAGCCTGATAATAAATAAAGGGAACCTAAGTGAACACATTTGTAAACGTATGTAATTACAGTTTTGCCAAACATAATACCCCCTGTGAAGAAGTAATTGAAGCATTACTCTCACTGTTTGTACTACATTTAACTGCAAGGCCCTGGTAATCTGTTATTATATTGGAGAGGGAGATGTGTTTGAACTGCTTGAATTTCAATGAGTGTAATTACTAAAGTCCCTCCAGATATTTGAGTGGCAGCAATATGCAGCATTCTTGTCAAGGCAGTATTCTTGCCCCCCCAAAAAATTGCTGAAACAAAGACCGTACTGTTGAGTTGTTTTGCAGTGTTATCAAAAAAGGAATGAGTAAACCCTCTTGCAACTCTCAGCTGAGAATCTTGGTTTTTATTATTAACAGATTCATCCCCTGTTTCACTTCTGACATATCTGATGCAATAAATTGAAGAAATGTTCTGACTTGCAGACAAATTGTTTGAACTTAAACATTAATAAAACTGGTGCCAATAGAGTCATATTTGACTCTATTGGCAATAGAGTCATATACTTGAGATTTATTTAATTAAAACGTTATTTATATATTTCTGGAGTTTAGTGTATGATCAAGTTGATAAACAATAACTTGTCAGACTTGGTAAGACTTATGTGGAATCTGAACTAAGATTGCAGTATGCAGGGAAAATGTGCACTAAATGAACAAAGGGGTTTATATAGACATTCATCTGTCTGATAAGCTTTGCTGCCATTAATGAGGGACCCTACTAAAATTCCTCAAAATACTAAACAGTTGTTACATTAAAAAAAATATATAAAGCAGGTGAAATTTCACTTTGAGATTAACTTGTAAGGTAACAACATATGAAGACTGTGCCTAGGATGTATGTCTTTTACAAATCCTTAAACATTAAGCCCTTTTGCAGCCTGTGGAAAGAAATTAATATTCGCATTATTTGGTTATTTGTTTTGAGTGTTAAAGCTCCTGACCAAATCCTCTGTAAATTTCTTGAACTTGTCCAAGTCCTGCTCATTTATGGTTGGCTTGGTGTTATGGAATTATTTTAACATATCAGCTTGTGAACAACACATCACAAGGGTCAGTTAGTATACTTGCTCATTTTCAACATTAAGAATAAGCATGCATATGTCATTGGGGCGCTTCTCACCATGCAAACAACAGGCTCCATGAGTTCGTCCCCATTAACATGCATCCATGTCATCTCTAATGACCAAGTACACATCTCAATCTAGGTAGGTTTGCTCTTTGTCCTCACGTTCTTGGCAAGAACGTTCTTCTGAAGGACACAAGAACGTTCTTAGCGTGTAACAAAGCTGAGCAAATTGCTGATTTACAGATCCCCTTTAAAAGGGCAATATGTACATTTCTTTCTTTAAAACTAGCATAAACACAAGCACAAATACCTAGTATACATCTGCAGTTAATGTTTAAAGTTAATATTTCAAATATATATAGTGTTTTAGATATTCTCCATTTAAACATTCTCACCGGTCTGTCTTTCAATATGCATAACTTGTAATATCCTTGTAAATCGCTCTATACAGTCGCAGTACTACACATTCCAACCTAAACCACCCTGGACTAGGAAATACAATTCCGGATCTTGTGTGGGAAGGGAAGAGGACAGTTGTGTTGTTGTTTAGAGGCAGGATCCGACACAGTGCCCTTTTTAACTTTTCATACATTTTGATGAGCTACTGTACATTATTATGACTCACCCTTTGTCTCCTGTGCTAGACTCTTTGATAGGCTTGGTTGGGGTGGCCTTCTTTGTATTCAGATAATCCTTCAGCTTTTCTGCTTGGTCCAGGTTGTCTGTAAACTTTGCCCTGATGCTCTGTTTGCCCATATCTCTTAGGAAAAGGAGATGTAGGGCCTGCCACAGGTTGTCATGTCAAATAATCTCCTCGGCTGTGTAATTTTCCCATTTAGGTCTTTGAATATAAAACAAAACTTTTAAAATCCTGAATTATTCAAGGTACAGTGAGGGAAAAATGTTGAGCTTGTTACCTGTATATCTTTTTGATTGAGCGGGGGTCGAATACTTATTTCCCTCATTAAAATGCAAATCAATTTATAAAAATGTTGACATGTGTTTTTCTGGATTTCAGGGAAGGAGGTTCTCACTCAAGATTTGACGGTACATGACCCCGTCAATCGTCCCTTTGATGGGGTGAAGTTGTCCTGGTGCCTTAGCAGAACACCCCCCAAAGTACAATGTTTCCACCTCCATGTTTGATGGTGGGGATGGTGTTCTAGGGTCATAGGCAGCATTTCTTCTCCTCCAAACAGCAAGTTGAGGTGATGCCAAAGAGCTTGATTTTGGTCTCATCTGATCACAACACTTTCACCCAGTTCTCCTCAGAATCATCCAGATGTTCATTGGCAAACTTCAGACAGGCCTGTACATGTGCTTTCTTGAGCAGGGCACTGCAGGATTTCAGTCCTTCACGGTGTAATGTGTTACCCATTGTTTTCTTGATGACTATGGTCCTAGCTGCCTTAAGATCATTGACAAGATCCTACTGTGTCTGGGTTGATTCCTCACCGTTCTCATGATCATTGCAACTGCATGAGGTGAGATCTTGCATGGAGCCCCAGGCTGAGGTAAATTATCAGTTATTTTGTGTTTCTAATCACCAACTGATGTAATCGCACAAACTGTTGTCACTTTCTCAGCAAGCTGCTTGGCGATGGTCTTGTAGCCCATTCCAGCCTTGTGTAGGTCTACAATCGTTTCCCTGACACCCTTGGACAGCTCTTTTGTCTTGGCCATGGCGGAGAGTTTGGAATCTGATTGATTGATTGTTTCTGTGGACAGGTGTCTTTTATACAGGTAAACTGAGATTAGGAGTGCTCCTAATCTCAGATCATTAACTGTATAAAAGACACCTGAGAGCCAGAAATCTCTGATTAAGAGGGGATCAAATATTTAATTCCCTCAGTAAAATGCATATGAATTTATACAATGTGTTTTTCTGGATTTTTGTCGTTGTTATTGTGTCTCTCACTGTTCAAATAAAACTACCATTAAGATTATAGAGTTATCATTTCTATGTCAGTGGGCAAACATACAAAATCAGCAGGGGATCAAATATTTTTTCCTCTCACTGTAGAAAGCATGAGAGTGTATACCTTTAGTCACCCTCTTCAGTGCCAGGATATGGTGACAGTAGGTTTTTGTTATACTGGTAGGTATGCTTAATATTTTTATGATAGAGGCAAAAAGATATTTAGGGTAATATAAAGACCGTTTCAACAAGAAAAAAAGTTGAATGCTGACAGTAAATGATATGTTGAGGGTGAAAACATAAATACACTGAATAGCAAGTTGGCTTAAATTACTCACTACTGTAAATGTGAAGCGTTAAATCTGAACAGGAAGTAGGCCTAGTAAAAAATCCTACAATGAACACATTTCTAAACGTATCAATATCTAACCACAAAAAAGCAATCATGGGAAAACCCTATGAAACAGCCAGGGGATAGATGTAGCAGGGGGATAATTCGTGATTACATTGGAATTACACACAATGCAGTCTATGAATGATGGGATACATTTATTCCTCAAGAAGTGTCAAATGAATTTTACTCTGGGGAGGTCTCTTTACATGGAAAATGTGGTCCACTTGCATATCCACAGCAATGTTTCTAATCAGAGAAAACAATAAATGAAACCATACCCACTCAAATATTAAGTGTAACTCTTGTCTGATGCTGTAAAAAGAGTTAAAAAGTTAAAAAGAGCATCATGACAGGATCAAATAAATGAACTGCACACTGAAACTGAGGGGTGTTTTTTCTCATGGTATGCCAAGGACAAAACAAGTATTTTAATTGATATGGTGCATTTCAAAATATGATGAGGATTTTTAATTTTATTTGTGATCTTAAAAATATAATAATAATATTAGAGACAGCCCCAGAAAATGCTATTAGCTTGAATATGTGGACGGTATGTCCTCTTTCTTTTTACAGTATATGCTGACTCATAGTGATGTTATTCGAAACACATTTTCTTACTGCTATGCTGACAACAGAGTTGTGTATTGAGCCCATGGGAACAGCAAGTGGAACAGAGATGTGAGGCAGCTTACACTTAACAAAATGAAGGAAGATCTGATCTGAATGCTGGTACCACTGGAGTGATTCCTCATAATTTTTCGCCTAGTCCTCAGCTGCCTTACTTGCAAGATCTATTTCTTTCTACATCACAATACACAGAAAATGTTATAGAAGCATTTGGACAATTCCCGCAATATGGGCATGATATTTGCATGCAAATGCACTACTGAAATGACTCAGAGAATGTATGAACAAAGCGTTCATTAAATGTTTGATGTCTTTGTCTATTTAACCCCTCAGGGGACATACATACCAAAAACAGATGAAAGTTTGCTAAAATATAATGCTACATAAAATGGACCACCTTTTTCAGGGAACTGAACATACTGGGTAAATATACCTTTGGACATTTAAAAAAAGGAGTCTGTGTCATTGTCATGCAACTTCAGTTCAATGGTAGTTTGTGTAACAAAGCAGAGCAAATGTGCAGATGGAAAGAGAAAGAGAGGCAGTGGTAATCATGCTCTAGAAGCCATTTGTCAACTCATAACCATGTCTTTCTTGGATGGACTCTATAGAAGCTAGTTAGATAAAGTACCCAGCTACTGTAAGCTGTTCACTGAATGCTTGTAATTGTAACTACAACAACAATATATGAAATAATATTTTCAACCTGAGACTCTCCGCCCTTGGTTCATTTTCTGTGAAAAACAAAATCTTGTAGAAAGCCTTCCAAGAAGAGTGGTGGCTGTTATAGCTGCAAAGCGATGGGGGGAGAACTCCAGATTGATGCCAATGCTTTTCCAACACACTCATATACACTGGGATGTCCAACAAGCTCATATAGGTGTGATAGTTGGGTTTCCACAAACTCTATATGTCCAGTAAGCTTATTATGATGACAATCTGTGGTGAACAGGGTCATTAAAGGCTTCATTTCAGGTGTTCGTGTACACAATATTTTACTTGAGGCAATTCAAAGTCGAAACCTCTTTATCAGTTATTGGTCAATGGTTGTCACACACACACAAAATGCTGCTTATCAATGACAGGCATTTGCAGGACCAGTATTGCGTATTCCCCCTCTGTATTTCTGTCTGTTGGTTGCAGTGACCATCATCTCTTTCCACTCCCCCACATGATGAATGTGAATGAAGCGTTTTACATCAGATTTTTTTTTTACTCCAAATATTCTTCAACATGGACATTAAATATATTGTTCTGAAAGATGTACAGTAATTCAATGCACTTTTAAAATATCTTTAATATAAACAAACAAAAAAATACTTTTGAAGAGCGTATTGCAGACAACACTTTTGCAAATAACTAGTCGTTAGGCGCAAAGAATACACACTGGCTTTACTTTCAGTTGCATTCGCAGACATATTCATGTCATCTGTAACCAGTTCCAGGTTGCCAAATTATCTAGCACAGGGATGGGCAACCTGGATGGGTGTGGGTGCCACAGATATTATGTACTTGTCACCAGGGGGCCGCAGATAACTAGGAACAACATCAGAGGGCCGCAGTCACCAGGGGGCCACAGACAGACTTATTAACAAATACATTAAAAGTAAACTAGGTCTGATGCTAGTTCACATATATCTGGACAATTTTCAAATATTGAACAATGTGGGCTTCTTTGGGCTTTGAGTTTCACATTGCCCTTTCTTCACAAATGCCTATGTTGGCTTGCGGTTGAAAGGGTCTGGGTGCCACCATCTAAGGTTTGTGTGCACTCCACTAGCAGAGTTGGCCCCCCTTGGGTGAACTTGGTAGGTTTGTGTGTGTTTAATTTTGAAAAATTAAAAGTGCACAAAATGTAAATTATTTTGTGCACCTAAATGTCACCGCTCCTGGCCTGGCACCTTTTGGTTTTGGCTTGGGGGCAGGATGAGCAAAAATTATGTATTGGCCTTTGCTTGAAATCAACTAATTCGTATATATATCAACAAGTCGCTCTGGATAAGATCATCTACTAAATGACTTAAATGTAAATGATGTCATAGCACTTACTGTAAAATATCCAAAACAATGTGACCTGTAATTTTATGATGGGCTATAATCTGAAAAATATATTTCAACCATAATTACATGTAAAAGCTACTTCTAAAATGCTTGAAATGTGAGCAATGTTTGCAGTGCCACTGTTCTCAGCTCCATGGCAAAATGTTTAGAATTGCTGGAAACTGGTTTTACAAACATTTATATAAGCTCCTTAACGAGGAACCATGTGTGCAGTGTAGCAGGTTGCATTATCCTGCTGAAAGAGGCTGCTTTCATCATGGAATACTATTACCATGAAGGGGTGTATCTGGTCTGCATCAATGTTTAGGTAGGAGGCATGTCAAATTAACATCCAAATGATAGCCTAAGGTTTCCCAGCAGAACATTGCCCAGAGCATCACACTCCCTCCACTGGCTTGTCTTCCCACAGTGCATCCTGGTGCCATCCCTTCCCCAGATAAGCGGCGCACACACAGCTGTTTTGTAAAAGAAAAAGGGAACTCATCAGACCATACGACCTTCTTCCACTGCTCCAATGTCCAGTTCCAATGCTCACGTGTCCCCTGTAGGTGCTTTCGATGGTGGCCAGAGTCATCATAAGCACTCTGACCGGTCTGTGGTTACGCAGCCAAATACGCAGCAGGGTGCATCAACCATCATTATTGAGCCTTAGTTTGTCGCTCCTTGGACCACCGTCAGTAGAGTTGGAACTCACCACTGCTGACCAGGAGGACCCCACAAGCTTTGCAGTTTCAAAGATGTTCTGTCCCAGTCATCTGGCCCCTTGTCAAGTTTTTAGCCCTGCCTATTTCTCCTGCATTTAAAATGTTGACTACGAGGACTAATTGTTTGCTTACCATCTAATTCAGTACTTGGCCTCATCAGGGGCTACTTAAAACACGCATGACACCATAGGCTTACTAGTGAAATTAACATGACATTGACACTTCTCTGCTTATGTTGAGAGACAGCTGCAACCGACTACAAAAACCACATGCCGTACCTAGAATCACTTGTAGAAGTTTTGTTAGGTTGCAGATCTGGCTAAATAACAGCTGAGCAGCCAACTGTCCAATGAGCTAGATGAACAAAAACTGCAACAACATATTATAGATACAAGTACAGTGCAAATGTACTTGAGTATGTTTTTAATTATATTTGGACAATATAGTTAACATGTCAACAATCAAAGCCAATCTGGCCAATCTTGTACCCCATTGTTGCTTTGGATTTGTGGCTGAACAACCAATCCATCTGTGAGAGAGAAGCTTTTACTCATATTTTACTATACATTTCACTGCCAATTCGTTACTAAGCTTAAACAATCTGATGTTAAATGTTACAGCACCAGGGAAATAATTTTTCAGTTTTTTTATTTTAAAAAAGAACAGAATTGATAGAAGCAAATGATAAACCAAAATTAGAACACTTAAAAGGGGTTGGAAAATGTCTATTGTCAAAAAACTGATACAATGCTGTGAAAAAGTATGAAGCCTTCTGATTTTTTGTTTTCTCAATGCATTTGTCCAAATCTATTATTGGCTTGTAGTCTATAAATATTCAGAAGGATTGAAAGAAAGAAATTACATCAAAAGTAGGTGCTGTTTTAAAGGGTTTGGTGTGCTAGGTAAATATACAAACTTTTGAGAAAAAAGGTTTTAACCTTTGGTTAATTCAAAATATATCAAATGTATTGTTTTAAATCCCTTTTTGCATTTGCAGCTGTGACATAGTGCGAATACAGATAGTCAGCCAAACATCCAAAAGACCAAGTAATAACAACAAATAAATTTACAGTGAAGAAATAAATAGGAACATTCCTTGTATCATAAGGGACACCTCAGCATTGAATTCAGCTTGATTCTAACCCTCCATCAAATAAAACTATAGTATTGTTTAAACTAGGGACTGAAACAAATTTAATGCAATGAAAGGTAATATTTGGGCTAGATGTTCCAATTACTTGATAAACGATTAGCCAGAGTGCGTTGATGTACATCAGTTTCCATCAAACCGGTCAGACCCATTTTTTTGAAATTGAAAGGTTTGGGACAGTAGGAAATCTTTCCAGGAGTGGTCATCCTTCTGAAAACCACTCAAACAGCAGGGATTAAAATCATCCAGGAAATCAGAATGAAGCCTAGACCAGACAATCATCCAGAGATTGCAGCTCTCTCTGGTTACAGTAAAGGTCAGTGTTCTAGACTCATCTAACAAAAAGACACTGGAAAAATATTTGTGTGGTGAATCAGAAACCACTGCTCACAAAGAAGAACATGAATGCTTGTCTTAAGTTTGCCAAAAGGCACCTTGATGATCTTCTAGAGATCTGGAGAAATGTTTTATGGACATACGAGTCAAAAGTAGAAATTTGTTTTGGGTAACATGGGTCCCATCATATCTGACAAAAACCAAACACTCCATTCCACATTTAAATCCTCATACCAATGACCTAGTATTAAGCTGGCAGTGTCATGGTCTGGGGATGCTTTGCCGCATCAGGACCAGCGCAACATTACATCATTGAAGGAACCATGAATTATGCTTAGTATCAGCAAATTCTGCAGGATATGTTCACCCAACTGTGATCATGCAACAAAACAATGATCTGATCCAAAACGACAAGCAAATCTATTTCGAATGGCTAAATAAGAAGAAATGTTTTAGTCAGGTATTAGGCCTGGAGCTGTTGTGGCAGGACCTGAAATGACCGTCCTCGAAAAGACCCCACTCCTAGTTAAAGCAGTTGTGCCAGAAGCAGGCCAGCGGCGTGAAAGACTGATCAATAACTACAGGAAGAATTTGGTTGCAGTCACATTTTCGCACTAGTGCATCGGGTGTGGCATTACTTTTTTAAATAAATCATTTAAAATATGTGTTCACTCAGGTACCCTTGTATTATCTATAATATGTTAAAAGATCTAATAACATTAAGTGACAAAATTATGCTAAACACCCAACAATGGGCACATACATTTTCACAGCAATGTACGTTTTTGTAATAGGCTACTTATTGAACAATCCACTTAGATATGTGCAGTTATGATATCTCCAAACAGTATTGAGTTTTCTGAAGCTGCATGAAAGCAAGCACCATATATGTATTGTAGAATCCAGTTGGGTTGTCCTGTTTTGTAACTCAGTGTATTTCCCTCCATTAAATAACCGTTGTCTAAGGTAGAAACAAGGGCTCACATCAACTACTTCCATTTAATATTTGCGGTTCCAGAAGCCTCAAGATGCGTTCACTTTTTGTAAGATCTGCTGGCAGTTCATTGTTCTGCAAAAAAACACAACCAGTCATTATAAAAAATAATTGCTCTAAAAGACTAGCATGCATCCTTCTCCCGTTTCTGTCTTCTCTTGTTCACATTACAGTGATTTACCTTATTGGGTAGTGTGGGGTCTGCATTGGCCCGGAGCAGAAGGTTTACACTTTTATGATTGCCACCCATGACTGCAGCATGGAGGGCTGTAGAACCATTCTGAAGGAATTGAATAGTTAGTAGTTAAGAATAGACACTTGTAACTACCCACTTTTTGTTATCCTTATTAACTAGGTTTGAACATATTAAGTGAAATACTGTCAATGTACACAATAAAATGCTTTTTCAATACATTGTTTCAGAACTCACATCTGAATAAAAACTGCACTCTAAAAAGAAAAGGACACTGGAAGATTCTTTAGAGGTTCCTTAAATGGAAACTGTCATGAACATTTAAATGGTCATGAACCTCAAAAAATGTAAAGAACCTTTAAAAGGATACTTAAGTGTGTATAGCTATCTTTACAGTATTTTACAGAACAATCGTGTTATCTAGTTGGGTAGCGTGATTAAATCTAGCATACAATTTGTGTAACATGGCAACATGGCAGAAAATAGCTTCAGTTTATAGAGATACATGCATGATTTTTGACAAAGACACAGGGTTTTCAATGAATCTTTGTTCTGTATCTCCTTTTTGGTAGTTAGTTTAGGGGTGGCAGGTGACTTTCTTCTTTTAAACTATGCATGAGCACCCCAAGCAAAGTATACAGCAGGCTGGCTGATCACACTAATACAGTGCCTTTGGAACATCATTCACTCCTATTCACTTCTACCAAATTTAGCTGTTTTACACATTTAATGTACAAGTTATTAAATATTGTTTTGACAATTCACATACACTGATCAATTTTGATATAGCAACAAAAAGGTTTTAGAAATTTGGGCTAATTTATTGAAAACTAAAAACTGAAATCTCACATATCTCATATAAGTATTCAGAAACTTTGCCTGTCACTCTAAATTGAGGTCAGAGGCATACTGTATTCTTTGATCATCCTTGAGTCTCTTGAACTTGATTGAAGTAGACCTGTTTTAAATTCTATTGATTGGACACAATTTAGAAAGACACACAATACAAAGTCATGAAGTCCAAGGAACTGGCAAAGTCTCAAATCACATACTACAAGTAAGTACTTTCTGGAGTACTTAATGACACCACCACAAATGGCATCTCTGCACTGTATGAATATTGCGACTGGCCGTTTTATTCTGGAGCCTATTAGCCAGTAAAAGGCCTACTAGGATCTTCCTACTTGGACTAGTCATAAGAACTGAACAATTACTAGCGAGACTGAACACGAACTTTACACTGCCAAAGCAATTTCATTTCCTCGCACAATAACATTCGGTTTTCTTTTATTACAGTTTGTCTCTTACCTACCTACCCACCATTGAGTGCCAACTCTCAAGTCAAACAAGCAACTACAGCTTCGAAAACAGGCCCAATACTTTCATAGCGTATTACGGTCAATGAATGAGCAGGGAACATATTCAACTGAAGCAGTTTGGAGTTTGAAACGCAAAACAACGTTTTGAGTGAGGAACAGAAGGGTTATAATTAAGAGACCAATGCAAATGGAACGCTTTTTTTTGGTAATAAACTGTAATCATACATACTGCTTTGCAGGATCTGCACAGAGCTTTGCTGTCATCACGGACCACTTGATGTAGAAAGTGTTAGTCGTACCCTTTGCCATACTTGGACCACTTTATTGGCGGTATTGTTTATGGAAATGTATCTAGTGCTATGCCATCTAACATCATGAATGATGAATAATCATCAGTGTCTATAATATTCAATACTTCTACACTACTGTTCGTACTCTCCATCCTACTTTTTCAAAAATGGTTGCTAGTTTACATCGTTATGTATATTATTGCCATTAGGAGGCATTGTTATGTTATTATAGTCCTATCTATAATTTCAATACCACCACAATATTGCTGCTAGTTTATAGTACTCGTTCTAAACTGCTGCTAGTATACAGTGTTATATTATTGCTTTCTTGTCTTGCTACATTTTTGCTGTGTATATATTTTTCTTCTTAATTCTCACTACGTAGATGTTATGTGCTATGTCACCATTCATAATCTTATTACACTCATGTGTATCAATAATATTCAATAATTCACCCTAATTGCTGCTAGTTTACATTGTTATATATCCCTGCCTTGCCATATCTCTATAAAAACTAATGATGGGCTTGCTGAAAGGTTATTACAATTTGCAAAACGTACCGTTGCTTTCCAATGCTTTTACATTTTGAACTCTAGGGGATTTACTTCACTGACCACCAGATACGTTAGCTACTATTTACATAAGACAGCTCGCTTCAAATGAGCGAGTTACATCAAACTCAACCAAACTTGTTGCCAAATGAACATGAATTTATACAATTTCTATACAATTTGTAAGTTTGGTTGATATGGAAAGGTTGATGAATAAAATAAATCACAGAGAAGATATATTGACTGATATATTTAAGGGGGGGATAATTAATCATTTAGGGTGACTAAATCCCCCCTAAAATAGGCCCAGCAATGTCCCTGTCATCATGGTTAGAAACACAACCTGTCGTGTTTTTGACCAGGGTTCAATTCCTGCCACAGACCAAAAGATTACTTGGCGTAGTGGTAAGCTATTCAACTGTCTATTTGTTTTCTAAAAAACAAAACAGTCATGGAGTGATTGGAGTCATTGTTATCATTATAGGTACTCTATAGCTGTGAGAGGTTATCGTAGGTTGCTTGCTTTCTAATTTAACGTGTTGAATGTAGTGTAATGATCCTGTTGTCCTGTTATGTTGGTTTGGATGTAAACTAATGTAGAGGTTTGACTGATTGGTTTGATAATGCAGGTAAACAGACACCACATCTCTACACACAAATCACGTGCACCCACACCCGCTGTTAAAATTGTGTAGAAGTTAAATGATGAAGTCTTTCACATAGTAAACCGTGGATTAAATCCAGCTTGGGCAACAACATTAATCTCTTCTAATGGCGGGGCAGCATAACTAGGCTTGATTGGTGCCTTTTCTGGTTTTTAAATGTTTTGCTGGCACCTAATTAAAAGTGGGAATATATTTTTCAAGAAACAGTAACATTTCTCAGTATCAACATTTGATGTGTTGTCTTTGTACTATATTCTATTGCATCATTGCATTCTGTTTTTTCTTTACATTTACACAGTTTCCCAAGTCTTTTGGAAATGGGTTTGTAGAAAACCATATCCATGGTGCACAGGACATCAGACGGGGGCAAAGACCGCACTTTTATTAACCTTCAGGACAGGTCTGTGAATGTCCTTAAGTGGTCCAGCCAAAGCCCGGACTTGTAACAAATTGAACATCTGTCAGGAGTCCTGAGGATCACAGATCACAGACACTCTGCATCCAAAAAGAATGCCAAAAATCCAAGTGTACAATGCTGGTATAGGCTATGAACTCCTCCAATGTAGTGAGTGAAGACTGATTACTTATGTTTTTTCATTTTCAATAAATTGGTACTAATGTCAAAACATATTTTTTGTAATTATGGGGTATTATGTGTAAATTCGTGGCAAGAATTATTCATAATTAATTTCAATTAAATCTTTAACACAACATAATGAGGAGAAAGTGAACAGGACTGAATACTTTCCAAAGGCACAGTATATTTTAGGTAGTGTTTACGATCCAGGCACTCTGATATGAACTTGAAATCCTACTTAGATTTTCTTATATTCACTTACATTTTCATGGTGACATTCTGCGCTCAATTTTTTTTTTTTACAAACCCCATCATTTACATGGATGGACTATATTTTATAAAAAATTCAAATATTGCAGCGAAATTACTCTTTGCAGGCCTGAGTACAATCCTTTTTAGGATGAGTGTTCTCATCAGGTCATATCCAGAGTAAGACAGAGAAGAGAGCAAAAATAACTATATATCTTACCTTAAGAATCCCTGTTGAAGGGGAAAACTTGAGGAGCTCCTCAATGACACTGTTGTGTCCTTTGTAAGCTGCCTTGAATAATGCAGTTGACCCATCCTTCAATGAGATCAAAATACATTGATATTTTAAACAACTGGTCCATTCAATAAAACAAAGACATTAATTAAAATCGAGAGATCATATATATGGAGAACAGATAGGTTGCTAGAAGACTACATACTTTTCTGTCAGCATCACGATCTGCACCACGCAGAAGTAAAACCTTTACTACCTCACTATGTCCCATCTGAGCTGCCATCCACAGGGGGGCTGTACCATCCTGGAGAGGTAAGGGAGAGTTAAGGGAGGAGGTGAGGGATGAGAAATAAGTACAACCTTGTTGTATTTAACCATTAGCCCAGGACTGAGTAAAAAAATTTGTGAATCCATAACCCAGGATTAACAAATCATTGCATCAACATAGGTGAAGCTAGCGCGGGGCCTGTGCACTGTGAAAATGTCTTGTTGTCTCACCTCCCTAGGTTGGTTAACTTTGGCACCAGATGACAGCAGCTGACGTATAACAGTAACATGACCCTCCTGTGAAGCAAGGAAGAGTGGTGTAGCACCATCCTGAAACATTAGAAACATTGCCATTCAGCAAGGCAATTGCATGGCAAAGTTTTGTCATGTATGGCTTCTCCTGTGAATTGTCACAGAACAAAACACACTATTGCAAATCAACAATATCAGAACTAGCAGTGAACAGAGAATCACATCAGTAGGAATAAATGTAAGACTTACTAAATGTACAATTTCCTACAAACATAACGTACGTAGTCACACTGAGTAGGCCAATATGTATTATACGGTGCAAAATGTCTGACTCTTAGACGATCTCCCAATAGAATTATTATTATCTTCTATTTTGTCAACGGTTATGGACAGTGTCAGGCCGTGTTGGAGAAGTGGAGAAAGACAAATTAATATGTTATTAGTGTTAGGGATACACACATTAAGCTGGTCATGTACATTGGCTCCATTCTTTAAAAGAATGTCCACCACCTTAGAGTGGCCATACTGGCAGGCTGCAGAGAGGGCCGTGCCCCCGTCCTGCAAAAGTATAGAAATTCATGATTAGTCATATATCCTACAAAGACACTTGGAATATGACTAATGTTAATTTCTCAACCTCTCTTTCTCTCCAAGTAGTTGGAACAGTATACCTTTGTCTGGAATTCAGATGAGGCACCGAATTCAAAGAGGAGCTTTACTATGTCTCCGTGTCCCTGTTGGGCAGCAAAAAAGAGGGCAGTGGAGCCTGTCTAGGGGTAGAAACATAAATTAAATATCAATAAGGTTTTAAAAGGCATTGTCAATTCTTCAAATATCTTTGTTGCTTATTGTTTTCTACTTTACTCCATTAGCCAAAAAATGACATAAATAATGCAACAACTGTTCCAGACAACAGGACTACTACTTCGTGACCAACAGACATAGACGCCTGGCATCTTTTCTGGTAATGCTCTGCAAGGCATGTAGTGCAATCATCTTCAGTTGCTAAATTTTTGTCTTCAAGCAGTTGAAAGGCATGCTCATTTGGATTCAAGTTGTACATGGCCAGTCTGGAATTTTCCAAATATTGGCCCTGAAAAAGTCATTTTCTCATAACTTTTCATTCCTTAAATGTATTCCATTCCTTAAATTGGTGAACTGTCCTCCACTTGCTAACACTACATAATATTTTGTGAGACATCAATACTCACTATTCAAATTAGTATTCAAATAAAAATGTCATTGCAAAAACTCAAATAACTGTGTCCATCCCTACATCCAAAGTGCTCAGAATTTCACTTTGGATTAGTACAGAGCCAACACACAGAAGGTTGTTTCACTGTCACTTACAGACTGCACTGTAACAGTGATGTATATTAAAGTGGTAGCCTACCATACCTGTCTCTGCAAGTTAATGTCAGCTCCTTGCATGATCAGCTCCTTGGCACAATCATAGTGACCACCGTAGGATGCCACCATCAGTGCTGTTGTGCCAAACTGCAAAGAGATCAAGGCATCACAATCAATCAACACCTAAGTCCTTCATTCAACACCAATCCTTGTTTGCTTGTCATTCAAACTACATAAGAAAAAAACTAGAAGTCTGAATGTTATAGGTTTTCTTTCAGCAAAGCTAATGCACACTTCTCAAAGACAAGTTATTGCACACACACTCATGTTGGAAGCTCCACTAAATAATGTAAATACAATAATCCCTAAAAAAATTTAACAAGTAGGACTGGAAAGAGGACTTAAAGCGGACACTTGACATGTGAAACAAAAAGAAACTGCAAGGACCTGAAAATGAAGGGACTTCATTTTCACATAAACACAACCACGTACATACGACCACATTCAAAGGAAGATTTAAGACCTATTTTCTAGATGTTTAAGTCACGTGCATTTTAGGGGCTGAACAAAAGTTAAGATTTGTGTTATACACTTGACAAAAATGTCATATAGACATTTACACAACAGAGAGACAAGGCAGGTTTTCCCACTTTATATTGGATCCACTATCAAGCAATTGGTAAACAGCTGGATGTATTAACAGTTATTAAATTGCCTAGTTGGCAGAAATTACCTAAAAGGCAACGAAAAAGTGTAATAGTTATTTATCAGCTCAAAAACCTTTAAATTAGGTGATATACTTCAGTTATTCAAAAACACATTAAATGTGTGTTTTGGACCCCTAGAATTTCTTATTGAAATATTTTTCATCAAGTACATCTGAGTCAGATTTGATTTGTAGATTTGGACTCATGATTCTAATGAACTATTTGAACATACTAAATTCCTTAAATTAAGCATTTTTTGTAGGGATGAAATATATACACAATTTACATATCAACGACAGAAATGACTATGTTGGCGATTCTAGTAGGTATGGAATTCTGGGGTTTGGAGTGTTTTTTCCTCATCTATCTATAAATACCTGTGATAGAAATTTGAAATTGTGAAGCAATATAATGATTCAATGTTTTATTTTATATTACAATGGCAGTTATGAGTTTATATACATTTCTATGGTGGTTTCATTTAGTATGCTGTGACCTAGGTCAATGAGTAATTAACAGACCTCTGGGTTCTTTGTTTATCTGTTGAAGAGATCAGCTTGACTAGAGAATGACCTGGCATTTGTTCTTTGTTCAATGTGTGACAACTTTGAGGTGGGGGCGTGGTCAGTGAAGATGCTACAAAGACGCCTGTTGTATCTAGATACTTTGATTACTCGGACTGCGGTCATACTAGGTGGCCGTATATCGATTATCCCATGCGCCAGTAAAATAAAAAACCTTTATAGAACTTTGGACTCAAGACCGATTATTTTTCTTTAACATAGCCCGTAATGACAAATCAGAAATATGTTTTTAGTAATTTTTGCACATTTATTTACAAAAGAAAATTTTGAAAAATCACATTAAAATTGCATTTACACTGGAAATTGAGCCCTGGTGGATCCTGTTTCTATTGTTCCTTGAGACTTTTCTCTGCATTTGGGTCTACCTGTGGTAAATTCAGTTGATTTGACATGATTTGGAAAGGCACACTTTAAATTAGTGCTGTGCCAATACAACGATTTAATGTAAAATCGCGTTTATATTTTGGCACAATATTGTATCGATATTCTGATCTCTAGAATCGATTGTTTATTATGTTGTCGACAGCCGTTTTAAATTACTGTAGCGGTTGCTGAACTGGTGCTGATATTTTAATAATAGTTGTGTATATATCAATCTACCTGATGAAAGTCTTTTACTGTATTCCTATGGATGTCGTCATTAATAAGAAACCAGAAAAGGGCATGCTGTCATTTGACTTGGGTGACTGTGGGTGGTTATCCCATCTGGTCATTGAGTTCTTGGTCACTTCCCGGCCCAAGGCACTTCTTGTCCAGTAACTTAGTTTGGCCAGATGTCGTTCTCTAGGAAGAATCTTGGTAGGGATGCACCAATACCAGTATTGGGTATCGAGCCAATACCAGTATTGGGTATCAAGCCAATACTGGGCTTGTGTACTTTTACTCGTACATAAAGAAATATGCCGATACCACGTCATGGAAACATTATGTGAACCACAATGGTTGTGTCGCCTCTGGACACATAAGTATAGAATATAATATTCAGATTGTTAGAGTGGAAGACAGAGATGTAAGCAATGGCACAGGTAGTGCATGCTCTGTTAAATTGGAGAAAAAGAAAAACACAAATTTAACACAATCAATTTGATAAAACAACGTTAGACCCAACACAGCACAGAGTTCAAGCAGTATGCTAATGCTAGCAGCGCAGAACAACAACAGCTAAAGCCCAAATCAAACGACAAAAAAGACATCAAGTGGACATCTCTTAACATCCTACAGATGTTAAGGGACATTCGAATGAGTTGATGGTCATCCTGGTTAGTCGTTTTTGCCCTCTGAAAGTCTGTAGCTTTGTTGTCCCCAATGTCTGTTGCTTGACCTTGTTCTTATGAACCGCTGTATTTGAAATTTTCAGGATTGAAGCAACCTGATGGCGCACTATTCCTCTGCCAGTTAAGCCAGAATTGAGCCCTTCTTTCAACTATTATCATACTGAATAGTTATTTTTTTATTCACATTTTTTTATTCAAATTACATTTGAGGTACTACTTCTACTGTTTTTGCCATCCAGCTGGTCCTATTGCAAGAGGATAGTGATAAGCACAGCAGTGGTTTTATAGCTTTCTTCATTAAATTAGATTTGGTTCAGGTAATCACCTATACCGGGGTGTCCAAACCATTCCACGGAGGAACGCGTGTCTGCAGGTTTTGGTTTTTTCCTATGAATTGGTTCCCAGTTCACACCTAACTAACCAGGTGAAGGTAGAAACTAACCAACTAGTAACCTAATGAGTCAATCAAGTACAAGGAGAGAGTGAAAATCTGCAGACACACGGCCCTCCGTGGAATAGTTTGGACACCCCTGACCTATACAGTGCCTGTAAGTAAAATAAGTTGGAATTTGTCTGAGTTGGAATTTAACAGACACTGGAATGGAATGGCTGCCATACATGCAGATGCTTATTTGAGAAAAATTAGGAGTGGTCAAACATTTCTCAAGATCTGTATAACAGAAAATACTCAGTGTGCCCTACTAAGTAATGAAATTGCTCGTCGTGCATTTTCTTCATGACTCTTCGGGTCATCACGTGAGTATTTACTTTTGGTTGCATATGTAGTTAGTACATTTGAGCTAGCTTGTGTGCATGCATCAGCTAGCTTGATAGTAGTAGTAGTAGTAGTACTTTGAGTACTTGGTATCTGTACTCTGTATCAGCAGGTACTCAAATATCTCGGTCTGAAAAAAACGGTTATTGGTGCATCCCTAAATCTTGGTTCTTCCATTTAAGAATGTTGGTGGCCACTGTGCTTTTAGGAATTTCCAATGCTTTTTTTATAACCTTCACCAGATCTATGCCTTGACAATCTTGGACATATACAGAGATGTTCTTGGACTTCATTATTTGTTCTATCCTCCGAAATCCACTGTCAACTCACCAAGGACTCTGAAGGATCTGGAGAGATTCTGCATGAATGGATAACCTCAGAGGGGGTGCACAGAGTACTATCTTGGCAAGGGGAGGGTGCACAAAGTACTAATTGAAGATGTACTAATCATTCTGACACTATTTAGAAACAAAATTCATTAATGGTTTTGAATTTTAGTTCAAATAAACGTTTGATTTCCCTAATGTTGTGTGTATGATCAAGCTGATAAAAAAATGAATCATAGTGTTTTTTGCTCATGTTTACCAAGGTGTACAATTTGGGGGGGTACTGTATTTGGGCCAAATCAATGTCAGATTGGAACAAGTTGCAATAGAGTTGTGAACTGGTCAAGTTTCAGCCAAACGGTCTTAACTGGCCAAAAATATTTCTGTAACATACCAAAAAAGACCAAAATAACACATCTAAAATACATTGGCTGATTTCAAGTGCTTAGTGTTAAGGTTACTCTCACAGGTGGTTTATGGGTAAAGCATGAAGCTGAGCCACAAGTGCATGCAGTGTCCATACACTGTCTCTGCAGTCGGCATCCACACGGCCACTGTTGAGCAGCAACTGAAGCAGGGCCAAGTTCCCCTTCCGAGCTGCCCAAAACACAGCATTAGCCAGGGGCGTCTCCTTCTGCACAACAAAAACATGAATCATCAGTGGAGGTTGTATAATTTTTTAAGTAAAATACATTGCAGTCAAGCTCTGCCTGTTCAAAATCAAGGAATCTGTGTAAATTGAACACAGACAAAAATATTAATGTTACCATCATTGTTGGGGTGTTTGGGAGGGGTTAATTGCAAGTAAAGGCATTTACAACTGAACTACTGCTTATTATTTGTAAAGTTATACAAATGAGGAATCGTAACGTAATAATGTAATTAAATTCAATGTCCAGAACTACAGTGATAGACTCCATAAACAAAGGAGTATTTGTGGAGACACAGTATTGTTCACTTTTAATAAATATGTCCAAACAGTTTTGTCAAAGTTAAGAGAAATGTGTCAGAAAATACCATGACCACTGAAGGTCAAGCAGAAGATATTATTCATATAAAGTCATACATTTTGTGCACAGACGCCCTGCCTTTAATATGCGTAGGCCTATCATATTAATAACAACGCGAATTCAAGAGCTATGAGCGCAATTAAAGTAGGCATTAATAGTGAGCAGACAGACTATATACCCAAACGTTGCAGCCGGTGTAGAAAAACAGATAATGTGGAGATTACCTTGAACGACATCCTGCAGACCTCATTCGTTAATCATATTTATTGCGAATGTAAATGAATTGCGATGCGCGTACTGTAAACAAAATAGCTTATACGTTGACTGTTTTACCGCACTGGCTTACTGTCCTGGGGTGTCGGCGCGCGTTTGGAAAAACAACCAACCCTAGGCGCGGATGTTCTGCAGTGAGAGAGACTATCGCTAACCTGCTGTCCAAATTTGATGACGTATCTTTCAGTCTGCAAGAGTATGTAAAGCCAAAAGGTTCAAATAGTCTCAATTTAAACAGCGTTTTGATATGATCCCGTCTATTGCGAATGTATGGCTATAAATTGTTAGTGATTTGTTCAAAGGTTATTCCACTATACACGTGTTAAAAACGTTTGTATCTACAGAGGAAACGCCTGCGACCTGATTAATCAATTTTGCGTAGAAACGATTATAAATGAGCACTTACAATTAAGAATGTGCTTACACATATATATGGGGGAAAAGGAGGATTTGTCAAACAACGACCGTTTCACGCACTCCGGCAGGCCATTCTTTATTGATAAATACTTGTACTCAGACTCAGTGCCCGTGCACGATCATAGCTATTTGCAGGTAGAAACGCCCCTAATTAACCATTTATGGTCCAAATCGTACGGAAGCGTGATACAACAACGCAACCTCCCATTCCCCCCCCCCGAGATTGACATAAATATAATGTAAGTGCTGTAGTAATATGGTAAATGCGTGCAATAATTTATTTGTCTCTCTTCGCTGTTGCCGGCTCAATTTGTAATAAAACCTCCCTAAAGAGAAGAGAGTTAGGACACATAGTGTCTTTAGAATTAAGAAATATGCTAAACAAATGATTATTTTATGAGTAGGCTATTCAACAATCACTAATAGGTCTGCCATCCTCAACAGCTACCGAGTGTAGCATACTACAAATGCCATAATGGTTCTGTATAATGGAGTCAAAATCTGCCGCCTTCACAATCAACAGCAATTCTGTGGAAGGCTGTTCTGTTCACATACTATTCTTTGAATGGTCCTTTACGTCAATCTGGGTGGTCATTTTAGAAACCAATAAATGGCGAATAAACAAATAAACCCCCTTTAGCTCCAACTTAGAGTGATATATTATGGAAAACAGTTTTGCAGTCTTATCGGCTGGATCATCCTGTGTGAGATGCCAAACTTTCCTGTGTGAGATGCCAGTATTTCAGATTTTTCTGTTGTAATTCAAAAATGATTTTACATGAGGCAAGTATTATTTAAATATGGATTCTTATTATTAAAAAAACTTTAAATTAAACTTTAAATCGTTGAGTGTTGGACGTTGCATGTTAAGAGACATGAGCAATATAGAGACAATGAAATCGATACATGATTTTATTATTTTCCAGAAAATGTAACACCAATGTTCCCTTAAGTTTTTTTGAGCAGTGTATCTTCTAAAGTGAATGTGTATAGTCTGGTCGCAATAATGACGATTTACCTAGGATAGTTTGTTTCACCAAGGACTGATATCATTCACCACAAACGTGACACACAGACACAGATTTATATGGGGTTTATATGGCGATTTTGCTGCCATCTTCAGTTAGTAAGCTGCTGTTGCACTCAATGCATTATTCTTGAGCGCACCTGTATAAGCCCTGCCAAGCAAATTATTGGATTCGGTTAGCATGTTTTGAGAGGTTACTGAAGAAAAAAAAATCAAAGAAGACAAGCCAGTTCCAGTGGCATCTATACAGTTCATGCCCAAAAACAAAACACCAACTCCGCCAATATTTAACTCTTTCCTCTTGCAATCACTCTGGTATGTTTATTTTTGTCTAATTTGTCAACAGCACTTTCTCCAAAACTTTGCATCTCACATACCTTTTAGGCCATTATTATTGTTTTTCAGGCTAACTAGTGGCTTTGAAACTTACAATCCAGCCTGTATAACTGGCCGTTGAAGTCTTCTGTGAATGCTACAACCGTACTTCTCAGGAATTTTATTTGTATGGAACGATTTTGTATACCGCGAAAACATTCTGAATGAACATAATGCTGATTAATTACGTTTGGTTTTCAACATAAAAGTATTGTCCCTGGCAGCCGGCTTCTGATGGTAGGTAAATGGCACTTCTTATATGGTAACATTGAACTTAATCACGAGTCATTAAGGACCAATAGCACTAGGATATGTTGATATTAAATAAAATAACAGCTGTTGTGTTCATAGTAAACGTAATTGTGTTCTCCATATACTTACAATTGAAATGAATATGAGGGAATACAGAGGGCTGGTTTCAAGTGGTGAGCAAAGCAGATGTTTATTGAAATAATCCAAAGGAGTACGCAGGACACGTGGTTAAGGAACAGGCAGAAGATCATGCACTGGGATTCCAAAAGGTAGGCAAAAGTGCAGACTGGTGCTAGACCAGGAATCAGAGTCAAAGGTAAATCTCTCAAAAACAGGTTGGAACACAAATATCCAATAACATCCGTAATTGGATAAACAAATAATACCTCACAAAGGAAATAGTGCACAAAACTGAACAAAATAGTGGGGCTCATGGGAAACAGGTGAATGTGAACAGGTTAGAATTCTGGTGATTGTGATCGGAAGAGTGCGTTGCGTTCCGGGGTTTGGTGGCTTGTTTAGGGAGTGAGCTGCGTTCTGGGGATTGGTGGCTTGTTTAGGGAGTAAGTTGAATTCAGGGGTTTGGTGGCTTGTTTAGGGAGTGAGCTGCGTTCTGGGGATAGGTGGATTGGTTGAGGGAGGGAGTTGATGGCAGACATTACAACAATGCAAACAAACACACTTTCAGAGTCTAATAAGAAACAACTGTCCCTCTGGGATTGGTGGTGGGTGGGAGGGGGGTGTTCAAAACATACTTTAATATACTTAATCTGATATGGCTGAAAAACCCTTAATTTGAATCTAATAGTCTGGACTCCATAGAAACCCCATAGTCATTAAATAATTTAAAATCCATAGTGCATGTATGCAATGCCACACAATGTGTCAATGTCCAAATCCTTTTGGAGTTCAGTTACTGCCCTGTGCTGTGATGCTAGTTCAAGCCAATAGCTCAGAATAATGTCTTTTGTTTCTGGGCCTCTTCTTCCACCTTAGCATGCTCCTTTGTCTGATTAATGCAGCCAAGCCATGTACTGCACCTTCATTTCCCTAGACAACTTCTCCACAGGCACTGAAATTGGGTATAATGGAGTTCGCCTCAATCAGCTGCTGACTGAGATTTTAGAGTGAAAGAATTGAGATGAGATTAATAGATGTATTATATATTACCATATTGAAACACTTTGCCTAACTTTTATTTTAACTCAGAGATCTTGAGATTCATGTATAAGATGCATAGCTCTCTGTTTGGTTCACTATCTCCAAGACTTTCTCAGGATCTGAGAGGGTCCTGTTTGCCTAGAAAGTGAATGATCCCACTAGAAATATAGTTTACAAATGATCAGTCAGTAAGGTTGATCAGAACGAATTGCAGAACCCAGATGGCGGAGTGGTACTCTATGCCGAGCGTAATTTATTCTTCCAAAAAAGGCCGTAGTCAGGCAGGCAAAGGTTGATACACAGGAGAGCAGAATAGCGAAGGCAAAAAATCAGGCATGCTCAAAACAGGCTGGAAGGCTGGTCAGTACAAAGGAAGAAGATACATTAAGGGAACTCTCAAGAGCGGTTTAGCATGTGGTGCTAAACAAAACAATACCTCACAAAGAAACAGGAGCATTAAACAGAACTAAACAGGGAAAAACTATTAACAACCAGGTGGGTGAACAGGTGATCCATAATCAGGTGATTGGGAACCGGGAAGTGAGCTGCGTTCATGGTGAATGGGAAGTGTGTTGGAGGCAGAGGATGTGAAGGTAAACTGGGTGTCGGTCTCACAACAATAAAATGCAGTTAGTATCTAACCCAGGGGTGTCCAAACTATTCCACAGAGGGCTGTGTGTCTTCAGGTTTTCACTCTCTCCTTGTACTAGATTGACTAAGTTACTAATTGGTTAGTTTCTACCTTTACCTGGTTGGGAGGCAGGACTTAAGGTGGGCCAGAGTCTTTCAAAGCACTTCTTGATTGTGGTGGTGTGACTGGTTAGAAGTTTTTCAGGCTGGATGCAGTTGACGGCTTTGTTACTGGCTCAATGGTTGCAGTCTTGAAGCACGTTGGAACAACTGCCTGGGCCAGTGACAGGTTAAAAATGTCAGTAAAGACCTCTGCCAGTTACCCAGCACATGCTCTGAGCACACGACCAAAGAATATCAATATCATTTTTTTAAAATAATTCAATAAGAAAACAACATAATTGTTGATATTGTGATATTGCAAATTTCGCTGATTATTTATTCAGAATAAGAACGAATATTTTATTTGGGATGGAGTTAAAATGCTGCACACAATTGTCATTTTATTTGCACTACTCCATCTTTTCATGTTTTACAGAAAACTATTATTAAAAGTTGTACAAAGCAAAATACAATTTCTTTGATCTTTTGCATTCAGCTTTCTGCTTAATCAGAAAATAAAACTAAAATGTTGCATTAATATCTTGTCAATGAAAAATCTTGAATACATCACAATATTAGCCCAACTACACAGCATCATCTCGCACCTCCCTTTACTATCAATGAAAATCTAATAATCTAGCCAAATAATTCAACAGAGCTGGAGGGTGTGAATAATGCTGGCAACAACAGATTATAGTTTAGTATATGGATGACTATGTGCTTTTCAAACCTTTGTGCTGGGCATCTATGCTGAGGTCACAAGGTAATTTGCACTCTGTAGGGCAGACAGCAGACAGTGAGCAACAGCTACAGCAAATCAGTAAGTCAAAGCATCATCAACATAACAATGATTGCTGTTTTTTCTTCAATATGTGAACCTATAGTTTCAAATTTATAGAAGATATTTTTTTATTTCTACATGGCTGGCTAATGTCCTAAGATTATTTCTAGTACAATGGCCACATGTACTGGAAACATCCCAGTGCCAACCGCATGGAAGCGGTTGGCACCGCTTCCATGTATCATCGGGTTACAATAGTATCCTGGACCACATCCGCCAGATTGATGGAAGATAAAATTCACACTTTTGTTACAATGATGTTAGTGTATTTTATATGTACTGTAAAAACATCTGCTCACTTCTCACATCTGGTTTCAGTATAGCCAGGTTTACACAAACATTCAATATCATTTGCATTATTTACATAAGAACTACACAAAGAGGGGGAAAATTCTTTGGATTACCAATAGTAATGGTATGTTTTCACCCAATTTTTATATGGGGAATGTCTAACCGAGTATGTTCATGTAGCTACTTATACATGTTAACTACTGTACATGTAAATTTTGAGAGTGTATGGAAAACAAACCTGTTGGCAACAAAGAGACATGGACACCCACCAAATGTCCTCTGGGTAGCTTTGCCATAGTTACCCTATGTGCAGCTCTTACATTGATCCTGTTCTGTAATGTATTGACAGTCAGATTAAGGGTTATCTCTGTACATGACTGGATCAGACTTCTGGCATTTTGCTGGTAGTGCAGTCTGTTTTAGCTCTTCTGTAGATATGCTAATGCTAAATACTATCACTACCTTTGTGCTGAACTACACTGCATGCACAATTATTAGGCAAGTGAGTATTCTGATCGTATCTTTATTTCTATGCACATTTTCCAACTCCAAACCATATAAACTTGAATGCTCGTTGGATTGAATCATTTTCAGGTACAATTTGTTGGTGTAATGAGGGTGTAATGACACAAATTGACTGCAAATTACTTAAGAAGAATTAAAAACTAGGCTACCAGGAACCCATTAACATCCAGTGCCATCACATACCAAAACTGCAACCTACTTGGAGGGACCAGAAGTACAAGGTGTCAGGTGCTCTGAGACATGGCCAAGGTCAAGAAGGCTAAAACACAACCACCACTGAATAACATTTGGAATGTTCTGTATAGATTGGCCAAAGAAATACCCGAAGACAGATTAAATGTTTATGGACAGATTAAATGAGAATAACTCTTGATGGACCAGATGAATGGGCCCGTTGAATCCCTGATGGACACACGGCACTACCATTGGCCACTGAAAACGTCCTTTCAAAAATATTAACTGTCATTTTTTTGTTGCTTATTTGTTACACTTACTTTAAAAAATTAGAATAAACATGTGAGTTGGGAGATCTTTTTTGTATTAGTTGGCTAATAATTTGGCACACCAATTGTTGCCTGGTAATTCTGCACTCTTTTGTATTCCCCTGAGAAAGATCAAAACTCACTTTTCCTTTGTTAAATATTTTTGAGGTTCAATTATATTTTGGATTGATTGAGAGCCTTGTGTTTGTTCAACAATAAAATAAATCTTGAGGAATATGATTTGCGTAATAATTGTGCATACAGTGTACTATTTGGACGGAAATGTATGAAATAAAGTGTTGGACACATGGAAATGAAAAGAAAACCAATCCCTATAGGATTATCTGTGCACTGTTGCTATTTAAAATGTATATATTATATACAGTACCTTTGGAAAATAATGATATTTATTTTTGCAATCAATCAACAGCCGAAAAACATGCCAATTTATTGTGAATGAAGACAAAAAATATCTGATGTACAGTACATAGCATTCAGACCCTTTGCCTTGGCGAGAAAAGTACCCAATAGCCACTCTAACAGAGCTTCATAGTTTCTCTGCAGTGGTGAGAGAACCTGCCAAAAGCACAACAGTCCATCAATCAGGTTTTTATAATAAAGTGGCTAGATGGAGCCACTCTTGATTAAAAGTCATATGAAATGTCGCCTGGAGGACAATGAGAACATAGTGAAAATGATTCACTGGTATGATAATACCAAAATCGAACAATTTGGGCTTAATGCCAAGCACTACGTCTGGAAAAAAGTCTAATAATCTGGCTAATAACATCCCTATGGTGATGCATGATGGTGGGAGCATCATGTTATGGGTATGCTTCTCAGTGGCAGGGCCTTGGAGACTGGTAAAGACGAATGCAGCAAAATACAGAGAGGTGTTACATAGAGTAACAAAAATTATCCAGTGCAAACAGGACTATCCAATCTGAGAAAGCTTGAGAGGATCTGCAAGGAATGGGACAAACGACCTAAATTCAGATGAGCAAACTGGTAGAGGCATAGAAAAGAAGACACGCAGTTGTTTACGCACTTGATATAGTCCTTCTCATTATTTTAAGTAAATTGGCATGAATATCAGAAAATGTGCTTTTGTTTTGTCATCGTGCTTTCTTATGTGTAGATTGATGGCATTCTATACCACATACAACAAAAAGTGGAGAAAATGAAAGCGTCTGAAAAACCTCTGAATGCATTGTAGATGTGGACTTTCCAAGTTATCAATTTTGTGTGAAAACACCATTGCTATCAATAGGAAACTATTGCTAGTCTGAGATTGAATTTCAATTAAATCAGCAACGAACATAGAACAAGCGGGAACAGTTGGTAAAATTTCATGATTCCCATACTTCTCCAAACAAGCAAACAGTTCCTTGCATAATTATATATAATGAAATATTTGCACCGAAGAAAAAGTGCCTTTCATGCTAAATGAGCTTGTCTGTGGGAACTATCAATGGATTGGTAAATATCCGGAAGCTCTTCCCCCTGCAAACCTAGGGCAAGTTTGAGGGCTGCATAAAGATAAGGACATTAAGAATATCCCTACACTTGGTTTATATGTAAAGGTTCAAATGTCACATAGGTACAACAACATTTTCTTCAAAGGTGTTTGTGGGAATGGCACAAATACTATCTACCAAAGATCACATATAGTTTTAAAATGATGGAAAGTGTCAACCTACTAACCAATTTAAAATGATGGAAGGTGTCAACCTACTAACCAATTAAACTAGATACCAATATAATGTAAGGAAATATACTGTGAATCAATCTAACAATTTACGATTCTTGCCCTCTGATTATTTTTCCTAGCTTAATCTAGTCAAGTATTGAATGATATGTTGAAACATCCATTATTAATATCATATACCAGTCCATTACAGTGAGTCAAAAGAACAAATTATTGCAGTCAAGTTAAAATTTAATTTTGCTTTATTTTTTATCACAGTGCAATACAGCCATAGCATTACTCAGAACATACAGTACGTACAGCAAAATACCAAATGACTGGCACCATCACCCCCCACAAATAAAACAAATCAATATTTTATTTCATTAACTTATTGAACTCAAGATGATGTGTTCTGTCTGGCACTTTATCACCTATTTAGGTTATATAATCGGGAATAGAGCATAGCTTGCAATTCCACATGTGTTACTGCCATTCCGGATCATTCGCATGTAGCCACCTTCTCCCCATCCAGTACCCCAACTGGGAGTGAAAAGGAAACAGGCACAAATGTGTGTAAATATGCAAAAAAGAAAGAATCTAAACCATGTTATTCTATACCACCTGTGATTCACCCACCTGTTTTTGATGATCCAATAGTCTTTTCCCCGATCAGAACCATAGCCAACCAATAGTACCGCATGGCTGAGATTATTGGGGTTACAGCTTGGCTCCTCATATATTCCTGTTTGACCATTAATAGCTCAAGTTACAGTGAGGCAAGCTCAGATAAGGCACATTTATTTATATATCTTTAAGTTATGTTAGCCCTAGTCCACAGAAAAGTACATTATCAAGTGCAAATATTTTCATACTTTTTTGTACTGTCCCCATGAGAATCAAACCCACAACATTGGTGTTTCAAGCATCATGCTCAAACTGAGCAACAAAGTATGAATGTACTAAACCTAGACTTAAAGTAATACTGTATATCAGTGTTCTATTGTAAACAATGCCTAACTCATTAAATGAATTGAATAGAAACATCAATGGGCCAGCCTTGGACATGTTGTCAATAATATTTAATATTACTAAATGTATTTTAGCACACTTAACAAATATTAGGAATAACTTCATGTGCATTTTTCAAGTTAAAATTACTAATATGTTTAGATCTATTTAACATTAATTAAATATACTATTCTTAGTTGATGTTTTTTTACATATAATAGTAAAGTAGTAGTCAGATGTTGATATTTGAGAATAATACACTTGATTTATCTGTGCTGTATTAATTCATAATGAGTTGTGAATACTTAGTGGCCAACATGCATATAGTGCCTTAAGACTTGGTTGTTAGAGCAAAATTTTTTTACTAATAACTTAACACAAGGTTTATTGCATTTTTGAAAGACCAAAAAATATATTTCTAAAATAGTATTAAGCAGTTTGCATTTCTATGAGGTTTAGTTGGCAAGATTAAAGGATTTAAACGATATGAACACTGTTAAATTAACGTTCTACAATAAGAGAAAGCTTTTTAAATTTTTTGTCATTTGTTCTATTCGTTTTTACACTATTCCATTTACTCAGGTATGCTCAAATACATAAGTGTTATTGCATGTGATGCAGAAAGTTCAAACATCTATCTCTGTAACATGTTGTGTATTGTTTTTTTTAGTTAAATGGCTAAAACAGAGTTAACTAATAACAAGAAATCGGGCAAGCCTAGTTCAGCTGGCGTTCAAAAGTGTTGATCGTGGCTTCCGTATCAAGATTCGAATCAGAGTTGCTCATAATTTGAAAATCCACCAGATATAGTCACAATACAACAGTAAACAGTTACATTTTTGGCTTCCCATAACGTAGCTAATGAAAGTTTTTGTCTATCCTGAACAAATCCTAATATACACCAGAACTGTTTTATTTTAGGCTTCCTATTACGTGGCTACATATGGTTGTAGCCAGTTAAGATTTTGTCTGTCATGAACAAATCCTCCTGCATAATGAGTTTTGACTGTTACAGGAGTCGAATGTGGGTCCTGTTGTTCTGTAGCCTGCGTCGCTAACCACTACGCTATTTAACAAAAGTCGATCGGTAAGTAAGAGACATTCGCTCTTCTAGACCGGCAAAACCACTACCAATATTTAAGCATAGTTTAACTACCACAAGGATACTGAAAATTGTAGTTCAATTACTAGATAAACTACATGTGGTTCACTACTCCCAAACATTGCCTTCTCGTGAGGTTTATATTATGCACATTTTCAGTAATAACAAGTATATATATCATTTAGACCTCAACCAAGTATATCTACACCCATGGACATCAGAGTTAAACAAATCTGTTAACCACCTAACTGAAGATCTAAACGTTATACTGCATCCTACCTTAAGTAGTTCTTAGGTTGCATTGCAAACATTTTAAAATATTTGCCACAAGAAACTGACTCCTTGATGTACAGAAAATACCAAAACAAAAATGGCACTCCATCATCTTGGAAGTCTTTCATTTACTGTAGCATGGAAAGAAGGTACCATGCAATTTCAAAAAGCAAGCCACGATATGTTTTTGCTAGAATCCCAAATCTAATAAAAAAGCAGAATTCTCACAGCTTAGTTGTCCAGAGACTCTACAAAACATCCTTATTCTGCAAAAGTGAACAGCAGGACTTTGAATATGATGGACAATCACTTTCTTTTAGGAGTTGTTGTAGTTAAAATAATTTGCATATTCCAAATGGACCTGAGACCTAAGACCCTGGATCAGGACCACCTGACCTGACCTAGCGATCAGTATCTACAGCCAATCCAGTCCAGTTTCTGGTTCTGGTGTCAAACTTTTAACACTCACCTATGAATATCATCAGACTTTTTGTACTCTGTTTACATACCACTGTAATGGTTTGTTAATGCTTTGCTCTAATAAACCAACTTTTTTGCTTTCTATTACTGCCTTTCATCCTAGCAACTTTGCTTCAGAATCTAAATGTAATTGTCCACCTTAACGGAATGAAATCAAGACAAACCTGAACTGTAAAACATGAAGCTTGGGTGATCTGCATCCACAGCGATGGTGATTGGGCCAATGGTTGCCACAGCATCAGCCAGAGCCTGTTCATCCCCAGCTGGTGTGAACCTGTAGTCAGTGATCCTGGCAACAACCTGACTGCTGTCATAGAAACAGGGCTGGGTGTCCTAGAAATACAAAGGGCACTTATCTTCCGCTCTTCTTAAAACACAAGTTGCTATTAACATTATGTAATGTTGACGTGGATGGACGATGACGTAGCCTGTCATACACTTACCACTGATGTGTAGGGATAGCTGTCTGTGGACTGAAGCCCATTCCTAACCACATAATCATAAGCATTAGCCATCCAGGCCCCACTACAGCCGTAGGTGCCATAGGGCTTGGAGCAATCCACCAGGTTCTGCTCACTTAAGGACACCAACCGCCCTGTCTTCTTAAACATTTGCCCTTCGATGGCTCCTGTAGTGCTAAAGGCCCAACAGGAGCCACAATATCCCTGGGAGTGCAAATTAAGTGTCAATTTAGAATTAGAATAATTTCCCAGTTAAAACTGCATTTCTACTACTTTTTCGAAAGACAGTCCTCACCTGGTCCTTGACTTCAGTGACATAGCCCGTGGCCCTGTAGTCAACGGTAACAGCCCCTAACTTTCGAGCACTGGCACGGAGCATTCGGGCGGATGCATTTTTTCTTCTTTGGTTTATTTTGCTATTTATAATAGCACCTTGCAAACGCTTGTATTCTTGTCTTTTCTAAGAAGAGAAAAATATTTATTTCAAAACATTAAAATGAGAACAATATTTAATGATCAAAGAAAATATGGAAACAATTTGATCAGAAAGAGAACCTCATGATATATCATGGTCTTTAATATCCTGCAGTAAAGAGAAGCGGAGACGATAATCACTTACCAAGTCCCCATATTTATTCATAGACATGGTAAACATCTTTGTCCCTCTACGAAAACTGATATTATTGTCCTCAATCATCCTCAAGTTGTTCTCCCAAATGGTCTTCCTCTCAATGTCCTCAGCCTTTCCAAAGAAGCAGAAGGAACAAAGTATTACATTCTTTCAAAGGTGTGTCTGGGAGGAAAATGATTACTGAATGTTTACAATATATCTTTGAAGAATATATGCAGATGTGTAGGGTGGGTTTGTGAATGCAGTCCGTGTCTACAAGTATGTGTATAAACCAATATATAACCTTCTCGTCGTAGGACACGCCGTTGATCATCTTCCATGTTTGCCACTCTGATGGCCTCTGCACCACCTCATCAGAGTCTGAAGCCACATGGAGAGGATCACAGAGAAGGAGAGACAGCAGAAGAGCTCTCCTCATGATGCTGGCCCATTGGACTGAATGGATCAAGGATTATAGTATTTCACTGAATGTATTTTGTTCAATTCTATGTAAATGATGTTGCTGTAATTCATTCCGTAATGGATAATGAATTCTATGAAAATGCTCTGAGATTATGAATTTATGTAATTAACTCAATGTAATCAGTTAAGTAAATCTCAATAACCTGGCACTCACCTGATGGATTGTTGGGCTGTCTTGTCTTCATATCTGTGTTTCCACACTCTGACAATGACCAGTCAATATGGTCTTTTATTGCTTTTGATGGAGCTTGTGCTCCCCTTGCTACTATCCCCATCACAAACAAGAGGGAGGTGAAAGCAGTAAAGAAAACCTGTTATTTTGACAGTCCCAGAGTGTAAACATAGTATTTTACTATTCAAGTAGTGTGCCAACATCAGAGTTTTTTGATACTCATCACAAAAACTGCTTAGTTGTCCCAAGAAAATAAGATAGCTTACTTTAAATACAACTCAACTATAAAAACCTGCCAATTACAAGCTTACAACTAAATAGTAATTGAAACAACTTTTCACGTAGGCTACCTGCAATTATGCACCCTGATATTTAAGGTCCCATTTGCATTGGTTGACTGCATCAACCAATGTTTGCATGCCACGTCATCAATTGTGTCGCTGGCTGACAGTTTGCTATAATATGTTATGCGGTAAGTGGATGCTAAAAATACCTATCCAGGCGATGTTGTTCAGGCATCAGCAATGTCTGAGCTGAGAGGTGTATGCCCCGGCAACCATTGCGTAACTTTTCAAACTTTGCATAATTTGGACTGAATGCAGACTGTTGCAGCAAAAGTTAATAGAAAGAACTGTGTTTTGGCTCTGACTTTATGTGATAAGTAGCAATTTGCCACACCTATTCATTCTAGTAAAATGTTTTCAGCAATGTTAAATAATACACACTGGCTGTACTCAGGGCCATGTCTAGGAATCCTGGGCCCCCTGAAAAGATATATGCCTGTGCCCACCCACTTACAGAGGATATTGACATTATTACATAACTGCCATGCCATGGAACCCCTGAATAATATCCACCTTTTCCTGCGTCAGCTATGGCCCTGGCTGTACTGCCAGTTATGTTAGGTTATTTGGATGGTAATGACATTCAGTGCTGCTTGAAAGTTTGTGAATCCCTTGTGCAATTAAATACTTTTTTTTGAGTGTTAACTTAACATCAGCTCCACACGGCACTGCAATCCTTCTCCATCTTCTGCCTTCCACCTCGCCAGCATACTAACCGCCAGCACGAGGTGTTAGCAGCAGCTTACCCTATGGACATACCTGCTCCCCATCACTCATTACGTTGTATGTATGTATGCTTTGTTTTCACTTGCACCTCATGGATTAATTGTGTCCATGTTGTTGTGATTGTGAGGCACTGTACCATTTCAAATTTCTATGAAATACAAGGTAACTAGTGCTTATGTAATTTTGTTGTTTGCCTTTCCTTTTTTACCTGAATGTTTCTGGAAATCCATTCTCTGAGAAGATGAGTCAACAATGTACCCTTTTTGTCACAATCAAAACCTCTATGTTTTGTGAAAACCCAACACTGCCTACCACCAAAATAGCCTTTCCAACAATCAAGCATGATGGTGTGAATGTCAAGAACTGGGGCTGCTTTTCCTCCTCTGGACGAGGTCGACAACACATCATCTGGGGAAGATGAGATAAACCATCAGTGCCAAAAATTGTGCCAAAAAAGTTTTACAACAAGACTGTGACTCAAAACATTCAAGTTAATCTACTAAAGACTGTCTCAGGAATAATTTTGTTTGTGTTTTGGATTGGCCGAGTCAAAGCCTTGACATTAATCCAATCGAGATGATGTGGCAGGACATGAAGTGGGCAGTACATGCCAGACATCTCTCAAACCTCACCTAATTGGTCTGTAAGTAGGCAAATATACCTCCAAAATGAGGTCAGAGACTGGTTAGTGGATATAGAAGACATTTACTCTAGGTCATTGCTGAAAGCAACACAAGCTAGTGTGAAAGGGTTCACATATTTTTGCACACATGAACATCAGTTTTTGTTAAATGAACCACTATTTTTAAATAAACAAACAATTAAAATATATCTGATGTTTTCATTAGTTTTCTTTATTTGGAATGTCTATATTAGGAATTTGGGTTTTGATGAGGATTTGATTTGTTTATTTTACAATTTTAAACATAAATCCTGACCATCTCTGTAGGGTTCACATACTTTAGAGCAGCACTCTATAATTTAGCAGCACTCTATATATCATTTCATGCAATTTAATATAATTTCTACAGTGGAGGATCAAGAGTAAAAGGCAATATCTTCAGTGGTCTTCTACAGCTGCTCTGTAGGCTAGTGTCACTAAAAAAGTTACAATTTCTTTTTTATGACCCCAAAAACATATTTTGCAATGATCAATAAATCATAACAATGAAAACGAATGGCCAGTAATCAGGTATGTACACATTGTCTAACATTACTGCCTCACATGCTGATTATTCATTCATATTCATGCACTCATTTCATCCATTTCATCCATTGTTAATTAATAGTTATTTGATAGTCCAAAGCATGGCTGATTGTATGGATCAATGGGTCACAGACTCACTGCTATTATGGCATGCAAGGCATTTTGTGTCTAAAAACTAGATTTTATACATTTTACATTGGCAACTGAAGAATTCTCTGGTACAATATGATTGATGGCAAGTTGGCCAGGCTCAGAGGCAGCAATGCAGATCCAAATCACAATGCCACAAGCTTTATGCTTAACTGCTGGCATTAGGTCCTTCTTTTGAAAAGCAGTGTTTTGTTTTTGCCAAACATTTGGTTTTGAGTTTGTTGTTTTGTGCCTCTTCCCGGTTTGACTCCTCTTTCCAGGGCACATTTTTCAGTAGTTTTATTGTTTATCCAGGTGCTTTCTGGCAAATGTAAATTGTATCTTGATAATGCTTTTTAGAGCAGAGGCTTCCTTCCTGACCTCCCATTTAGGTTGTTACCACTGACCTCCCTTGATGTTACCCTGGGGTTCATGGAGACTCCTATGAGCAACATCTGGTCTGCTCTTAGCCTGAATTTGGTGGGAGATCTATGCAGATTGTCAGTTGTCTGGAATTCCCTGTGGATGGTCCATTTTGCATTGAATGTTGTACTTCAAATTGCTTCAAAATGGCTTTTACAACCCCTGCCAGATTCGGGCATCAATCAATAATAATTTTTCATAAGGCCTTTGATGGGTCTTTCAGTCTGGGCATGATGTGTTTCCCATATGGTTTAGACTAAAACAATTTTCGTTTATATTTATGGAAGGCTGGACCCTCCCAAGTAAATCTAATGATTTTCAAATAATTTGCACCTGTTTTGTTGTACCTTATTCAATTTGTCGAATTTTATGTAATAGTAAAAGTTTTTCAACATATGAAAATTGCTATTCGGGTTATTATTGCATAAATTAGTGGTTATTTCTGTGTTTGATTTCTTGAATTGGAATAGTTTTATCAATGAATGTGTGTTGAATCTAGCTCAAATATCCATGCATCTGAAAAAAATCCGGTGGTCTCTTATTTTGAAGGCATAACTCAAATTCCCCTGTATTGGCTAATCATTATTCTGGCTAGCGTCACATAGGTCAGTCAATATAGTAAAATGTCCTATTTTTGCTGTTATGCAATAGCATTAACACATTGCAAATATGATGATGACCAGACATGCGATTGCAAATGAAAGAACAGGTATTTCTAGAGGAATTTACGGATCGGATAATGATTTAAATTATATAATGTAAACGGTGTCTTTGGTGCATTTTTACGAAGCTCAGATGCGCGGCGAGAGTTCTTTTACCGGTGGTCGAGATGACGATATCGCCTTATGAAGAGGTTTATCACTGCATTGGTGTGAACGCTTCAGAATTTTGAAGGAAAGGCGAGTTTCACACCACATTTGCAAGGGTATGTTAGAAGAGTCCCAACATCAATAACCAAGGTTAGATAATCAATAGGGAGGTGTCATTTTGCAAACGCAATTTGGCCTGAATTGAATGTATTCAATATTTTTTAACAGACGATAGAGATAAACAATGGCGGGCCCAGAGCAGTCCCAGCATCAGCAGGTAGAGGAGAAATCAGAGCACATAGATGATGCTGAGCTCGCTCTTCAAGGTATCAACATGCTTCTCAACAACGGTTTCAAGGAAAGCGATGAGCTTTTCAGAAAATACAGGTGAGGTATTTCCGCCTTAACCATATAATTTAATAAAATGTTTAAGAGGACTGATTATCCGATCTTGAACAAAGCAGTATTGTATTTGTCTAGATACGTATTTGAATAGAATGTGATTAATTGATAGGGCGTTCTTTGTACTCCCTAACATAAGATTAACTGTAGCCTACTGACTTGTTTTTTGTGTTACAATACTTTTAATATCGTTACGAACTTGAGATGATAAAAGCTGAGCCGCCTTCTTAACTCCAGTTTGAGCGTCCATACGTGTTTGCCGACAGCTCCCGACTTAACATGATTTGTACTTTTTAATGGGCTAAGGGTTTCGGCACGCACTGTAGATGTCTAGATATGAAAAACGTTTGTTTGAGACTTGAAGAATCAGCTAAGGTGTTCACTGAATCATTGCATAAGAGCTCAGCCCATTTTGTAGCTTACCCATTAGCAGCCATAGGCTATTTTATATGCCTATACAAGGCTTTTATACAAGGCTCTGCACCACACGCATCTTAGCCTAAGGGGCCATCAGTAATCCCCCCAGTACACTGTCAAAGTCCAACACAAAGGTGCATTTGTTTTTTTCCGTCACTTGTACCAAACAGGGCATGACCATGGTTAAGCAAAGTTCTCCTTTTAATTATAAGCTTATTTGTGCCTGTGGCTTTAATTATGTTTTGGGCGGCAAGGTGGCCTGGTGCTGCATGTGGCCTGGTGCTGCATGTTTTGTGCGGCAAGGTGGCCTGACAAGTGTCCTTACGATCCATGTTTTTTACCGCCAAGTTGAAAGCTTTTTATTTCCACGAGCAAGACTGTTTACCCTAATTGCTCCTTTTCCTGTAACATCCCCCCAGGTCATTGCTTTAAATAAAAAAAGGTTATTAATTACCTTAGTAGGAAAACCAAGCATTTATTTCCCCTAACTTGTTGTTGCAAATGACAAATAAACCTTTTGAACTTAAACTTTTGAAATTGCCTGGTTAAATAACAGAACAAAAACGTATTGCATTAGTGATATGCTCTAGCTGCAGATGAAAGCTACTAAGTAGGTGCAACAAAAAATGAAAATCAGACTTTGACACTGTAGATCAGGCATTGAAATGATCCCTCTTAACAGCCTATTGCCCAAAACAGAAAGCTTTATACAATTCTTGTCCAGGCATGCCAAAGAACAGTTGTATTGGAAATGTTGACTGAGGTTGTCTAGCTCTGTGAAAACAGAAAAAACAAACACTAAATGTTCTAATTTTAGCTTTCTGGTTAATTAAGCCTTCACTCTCCATGAATCGCAGATCATGCTGAGACACCAGAACAAACTGGATGTTCCTCCCTGTAAAGCACTTTGAAGTAGTTGTGCCTAAGGATATAGACTGTTAATAATTGAAATAATATAGCAACGGTCGTCAAACCTGGTAAACGATTAAAAAAACAATTATAAATTAATGCAATCGTTGGACAATAATAGATGATGATACCCTAAAATTTAGTTCAGCCATTTGGTTGTACATTCATTCTAGTCCACTTTTTGTAGAACGTCACATTCTTCACTTATAATAAACATATACGCTAGTGAATTTCACTGTAATAAAATAATGGAATATACAGCACTGTGCAAAAATCTTAGGTCTCATTACACAATTGTTTATAGCTAATTATCTGTGAGCTATTTATCTTGTAGCTTGTAAAATCATAAATTAATCAAAATAAACATAAATGTATATATCATAAAGATAATGAACATATTTCAAACTAGGCAGAAAACCCAATGATTATTAAAACCCACTTGGAGTGCAAGTCTTGCAGATGGAAAACTCATAGTAACAGCCACCTCAGAGCCCCATAGCCAACATAATTGAATCGGTCTGGAATCAGTTGGACAGGGAAGAGAACAATATGTATCTGATGTCAAAGGGAATGTTGTGGCTAAATGCTGCTAGAAGCTTGGAAGAATATACCACAGGTATTCTGAAAAAAAATACACAACAGTCCACCAAAGTGGATTGCATCTGCTTTGCATTCTAAGAGAGGCCGCACAATACTGACTTGTTTTAAGAACCCATTGTTTTTTTCGAACAAATAAAAACTGCTCAGATGAACAGCTTTAAACTATTTAAATGTCTGGTTGCGTTTTGCACAGTACTTGTTTGTCTTTTGCTAATTATGGCTTAAAACAGTATTCAATTATAATGTTTTAAATTGCTGTAATAAAACAATTAGATCCAACAGAGTAAAATGAAACAATCAATCCAGTGAGATTTAAATGACAATTGGATTTTGCCCCCCCCCCCAAAAAATGTCTGAGAAGAGAGGTCCTCTGGTTGGCAGGAATTCCTATAAAAAATGTTTGAGTATGAGGCAGAATAACAGTCCCAATCACTTTCACTTTGGAATTATTCTATTATATCTTGTCCATTCTCACCTTTCTTACTGTTTATCTCTTCTTTCTCTTAACTTTTTTGTCTGGTCTTTTCAGGACTCACAGTCCACTGATGAGTTTTGGGGCAAGTTTTGTCAGCTTCCTGGTGAGTTTCCTCTGAAATTAATTTGACTGCAGGACAGGTGTAGTTTCATATCCCATTGGTTGCGTTTCTGGTGGTGTATCAAAACACATCTATTAATATTCTTTCTTATGACATAATATATTGTGTAAGTTAGTAATTACACCTAATTCTTTAACCCTTATGGATGGATGGATCTTCAGCTCACCTAAAATATTTTTTTCTGAAAACTAAACACTCTCTGCTTTATTAATCTGTTTGTCGCCCATTGGTCAAAGAGGAAATATAGAGAAATAGTCATATTTATTTGCTTCATACATGGTGTTCAGCAATTTAATAACAACTGCTACCATGTGTAAAAATCATCTTTGTTGATTGGTTCTATCTGAGATGCTAACCTTTTCCCACCTCTCCCTTCTACTCCTTAATTGTTGCTTACTAGTCCATTACCAGTGTTCACATTGCTGTTTCCAGGACAGAAGGGCAGAGGCAAAATGGTCTATTGAATCCATTTTAATAAAGAAACAAACAAACAAACTCAAAGCAGCATCAATTACTGGGTCGCATAGCCTTCGGCTGCTAACCAAAATGAACCACATTCATGTGGGCAAACAGTCAACTTAAATAGGTTCCCCAATTGGAGGCAATACCCAACACCTGCCTCCAATTGGGGAGACCCAACTACAAAGAGGTGCCTAGAGGCACCTCTTCTGGCCACGTCCTGACTATGGCCCCAGCCAGTGCGAAGATAGGGGCATAGCCAGAACGTGACAGTACCCCCCCCCCAAGGCGCGGGCTCCTGAAAGCAAGACAGGGACAACCAAGGGGAGGGCGGGCGGTCCGGCAGCAAACCGTCAGGGGAAAGGCCCAGCACCCGGAGCGGCCTTGACTTGAAGCATTGCGTTGCTGAGGATGTTGTAGTAGGTTCTGTGTGGTGCATGATTTATCGAACATACAGGTAGGACTGGAAATATTTGAACACTGACACAGTTATCATAATTTTATCTCTGTATGCCACCACAATGGATTTGAAGTGAAACAACCGAGATGCAATTGAAGTGCAGACATTCAGCTTAAATTCAAGGGATTGAACAAAAGTATCATATGAAAACAATTAGGAATTGCAACCATTTTCATACACAGTCCCCTTATTTCAGAGGCTCAAATGTAATTTGACAAATGTACACAATCAGAAATAAAATGTTTATTTTTAATACTTTGTCGAGAATCCTTTGCAGGCAATGACTGCTTGAAGCCTGGAGTGCATGGATATCATCAAACGATGCCTTTCCTCTTTTGTGATGCTTTGCCAGGCCTTTACAGGAGCTGTCTTCAGTTGTTGTTTGTTCTTGGGTCTTTCTGCCTTAAGTTTTGTCTTCAGCAAGTGAAATGCTTGCTTGATCGGGTTGAGATCAGGAGACTGAGTCGGCCTTTGCAGAATATTCCACTTATTTGCTTTAAAAAACGCAGTATGTTTTGGGTCATTGTCCATCTATAAAATCAAGCACCGTCCAATCAACTTCACTGAATTTGGCTGAATCTGAGCAGACGATAAATCCCTATACACCAGAATTAATCTGTCTGCTTCTGTCTTCTGTCACATAATGAACACTAGTGACCCAGTGCCATCACACTGCCTCCACCATGTTTTACAGATGATGTGGTATGCTTCGGATCATGAGCCGTTCCAAGCCTTCTTCATAATTTTTTCTTCCCATTGTTCTGGTACAGGTTGAGCTTAGTTTCGTCTGTCCTAAGAAGGCTGTTCCAAACTTGGGCTGGCTTTTTATGGTGTTTTTTGTCTAATCTGGCCTTTCTATTCTTGAGACTTGTGAATGGTTTGCACCTTGTGGTGAACCCTCTGTATTTGCTCTCGTGAAGTCTTCTCTTCATGGTAGACTTAGATAATGATATGCTTACTTCCTTGGCTGGATGTTGTGAAGATTTTTTTTTATCATGGAAAGGATCCCATGATCATCCATCACTGTTGTCTTCCGTGGACGTCCAGGCCTTTTTGTGTTGCAGAGCTCACCAGTGCATTTCTTTTTCTCAGAATGTACCAAACCGTTGATTTGGCCATTTCGAATGTTCCTGATATCTCTCTGATGTATTTTCTTATGTTTTTTGCAGCCTAACGATGGCCCGTTTCACTTGCATTGAAAGCTCTTTTCACAACAAGTTGTGGGTTTACAGCAACAGCTTCCAAATGTGAATGCCACTCCTGGAATCCACTTCAGATCTTTTATCTGCTTAACTGATGAAGAAATAATGATGGAATAGACCACACCTGTCCATGAAATGGCTTTTGAGTCAATTGTCCGATTACTTTTGGGCCATTGAAAAAGAGGGGGCTACATATTAGAGAGCTGTAATTCCTAAACCCTTCCTCCAATTTGGATGTGCATATCCTCAAATTAAAGCAGAAAGACTGCACTTACAGCCCATATTCATTATTTAATTGTAACTTGAATATATTTTGTTTAACAGACAAAATAACAAAACTTGTGTCAGTGTCCAATTATTTCTGGACCTAACTGCAGCTAATCTTTCTCTACACAAGCAGTAGTGTTCACTTGAGACATAGATATAGAAATCACACTGTTTTCACAGACTCTGTAATATTTTGCAGTATTCGTAAATTTTTCAAACAAAATGACATTTCCACTTTACAACATAGACCACTTGAAATGGAACAAAAGGAATTGATTTTCTATGAACCAGTTGAAAAGAAGTGACAGAAAGAAAAATCTTAAACAGGAACGAATTATTATATTATTTTATTTGAGCTACTGTATTTAATAATTGTTGTTATAGTGATAGCTCTGCGCGGCAGTGTGTGTGTGCATGAGCTGTATGTAAATGGGAAAGTACACAGGAGCAAAAGGAGACCAAAATGGAACACAAGTCAACAAAGGGACATAATAAACACTTGCAGTATGAAAACTAAAACAATTCAATTTTGCTACATCAAGCTTAATCAGGCATATGAACATCAAGCTTAAACATGCATTTTGACTGATTCAGATTTCACTCAACCCTAGTAATATATTGAAGGAATTGTTCTTTGACGGTGTGAAAGAGTCCTTTGACTAAGTGTGAACTGGGGTATTTGACCTCAGCTGGTCAAATAATCCAACCATTCTAATCTTGTGAGGCTCTCGCACACACCTCAGATGCACACAATCCTGTCACTGGGTGACACTGTGATGCACACAGTAGTTTGCGGATTTCATTGTTCTCCATGTGCTATGACAGAGAAAGGCTCTTTGTTCTAAACCCGCTTTATGAAATGATTCTGTACTTATCGCCCTAAATCTGATTACAGTCAACTTGTTCACAATGCAGAGAATTTTCTTTTTGCTAAAACTGGTCTAGTTATTAATTACCTCTGTTTCTCTTATTACTTGCATTATTGTTTTCACTTTGTTCGCTGAATAGCTCTACTTTAATTGTCTAAGTGTGTGTGTTTGGGATGTTGCAGAATGCCATGATGACCTTTGAGGAAGAGAAGATGCAGACAGCATGTGACGATCTGAGGACCACAGAAAAGCTGTGTGAGAGTGACAACACTGGTGTCATAGAGACAATCCGGAACAAGATCAAAAAGAGTGTGAGTGGATGACTGATTCCAGCAGACACACACATATACACGCACAAAGACAGATAGACAGACAGATTGATTTACGTGGACCAATTTTGTTTAGTACTGAATACCCCATCATTGGCCATGTAGCGTACACAGTTCTGTCGTGATTATTGCCAGTTATGCATTATCACATTGTTGCCGTCGGCATCAGTATTAAAGCGAGTTGGAATTGGAATGTATTTGTTGTTTCATTCATGTTTTATATTTTGTGTAATGGTATTGAAAATGGCAACTATGAGATCGAATGAAAAGGCATTGCTGGACTGGCTTAAGGTCTTGCTGAGAATTGATCGGATAATGAGCAGTCTCCTCTGTGTTTGTGTCAGATGGAGTCCCAGAGGTCAGGGGTGGTAGTTGTGGACCGCTTGCAGCGGCAGATCATTGTGGCTGACTGCCAGGTCTACCTTGCTGTCCTCTCCTTTGTCAAGCAAGAGCTCTCATGTAATGTATAATTAGTTAGCTCCAAAATCTTTAAATCACTATTGTAACTTTCTTGAAGGCGATGCAACATTTTTATTAACTGTATTGTTTGAATACAATTTCTATTCTATTATGTGATAGGATTAATTGCAACTAAAATCACAATGGCTGGATTTGACGGTCTATTACCAGTTGACTGCCCCTTACTGTATATTCTCCTTAACAGCGTACATTAAAGGAGGCTGGATTCTCCGTAAGGCCTGGAAGATGTACAATAAGTGCCACAGTGACATCAGTCAGTTGCAGGAGACCAGTGTGAAGCACTCCTCCTCCCATGAGGTGGACCTGTCCTCAGACCAGGCCAATCACAATGCCCCAGTGGAGGGAGCTGTGACTGCAGAGGCCCTGGATCGACTAAAGGGCTCCGTTAGCTTTGGCTATGGCCTCTTTCACCTCTGCATCTCCATGGTACCCCCACACCTGCTTAAGATTATCAACCTGCTGGGTTTCCCTGGCAACCGTCTTCAGGGTCTGTCATCCCTAATGTATGCCAGTGAGAGTAAAGACATGAAAGCTCCGCTCGCTACGTGAGTAGAAGTATTACATCACTTCTGATAGAAAGAGGGAGAAAGAGCAGGGGTGTTGATGTTGATCTGATTGGGAGTGACGTGTTATTCTGCTCATCTCTTTTCCAGCTCTTGGCACAGTGCCTTTTCCATCTGTGTGTCATACATGTTCATCTGTCTTGTCATGTCTCATAGAGAATTATAATGGATAGTATATAAAAACACATTTATTCAGTATTTATTAAGTGTTACTTCAGATGTTTGTTTTAAAACAAAGAGAGAATTGAGCTTGACTGATAGATCTAAGAATAGCAAGAATGTCCACGCTCTTTAATGTCTAATGTTGTAAAGAGACAAAACATTTTTTATTTGTGACATTGAGATGTTCCTTTACCAAATTAGATATTCAATTGTCAAACAAACCCTTTCGCTTTTCTCTCTCTTCTGCCCAGGTTGGCCCTTCTGTGGTACCACACAGTAGTGTTGCCCTTCTTTGCTCTGGATGGCTCTGACACTCAGGCAGGCCTAGAGGAAGCCAAGGCCATCCTGCAGAGGAAGGCTGTGGTCTACCCCAATTCCTCCCTCTTCATGTTCTTTAAAGGACGGGTTCAGAGATTAGAGGTGAGCATGGTGGACTGAAGGTGAAATAAAAGTATGCTGTGGTTAGTGTTATGTTATGCAGGACAGTTAAGTGTTGTAGCTCAAGACTATGCCGAATGATGCTGTCTCTGTCTCATCTATCTGTAGTGCCAGATTAACAGTGCTCTGGCATCCTTCCATGATGCACTAGAGCTTGCATCAGACCAAAGAGAGATCCAGCACGTGTGTCTCTATGAAATCGGTACGTTTCCCAAAAGCACACAGCACTTGGCTTTGGTACCCAGGCAGCCACCAATGGTACCCAGGCACAAATCACCCCTTACTGAATGAATTACGTCGATGGATGAATGCGTGATACTCCCAGATGAATGATCAGAGCCTCGGTTGAATTTCAATAAACTTATAAATAAAATATAAGATTTCCATGACCATTCAACAATTTAATTTGGCAATTATGGAAACAGAATGCAAATGATATAAGCTACTCAACAATTCAACATATGTATCACACGTTACCATTATTCAGTTGGAGATTCAGCTTCTTGTATGCTCATTAATCAAATGTAAATCTAAAATGTATATCTAAATAATTATTCAAGAATTGGAAATATCAACAATATTCTTTACCGATCACCAATTACCTGTTCAATACACGTCACTATGTTTATTAGGAGAGAAAGAGACACAGAATCGCTCACACATCCTATCATCTCTCTTTGAATTGTCTCTGCTTGTTTTACTGAAGATTAAGATACTACAAATGTATTACACTAAACAAATATTCACAAAGCCATTAACAATGATATTCTTGACTATTCAACAAATTAACTTGATAGCCCCACTAGACTCCCAGTGAGAGACCTGCAAAGACACGCCATTGGCATAGCCTTTTCATTTGGAGAATGAATATATATATATATATATATATATATGGAGAATATACACCGGTCAACCATAACATTATGACCACTGGCAGGTGAAGTGACACTGATAATCCTGTTATCATGGAACTTGTCAGTGGGTGGGATATATTAGGCAGCAAGTGAACATTCTGTTCTCAAAGTTGATGTATTAGAAGCAGGAAACATGGGCAAGCGTAAAGATTTGAGTGACTTTGACAAGGGCAAAATTGTGATGGCTAGATGACTGGGTCAGAGAATCTTCAAAACTGCAGCCTTTGTGTGGTGTTCCCGGTCTGCAGTGGTCAGTACCTATCAAAAGTGGTCCACGGAATGAAAACTGGCAGCAGGGTCAAGGCTAAGGCTTATTGATGCATATGGGGAGGCAAGGTTGGCCTGTGTGTTCCGATCCAACAGATGAGCAACTGCAGCACAAATAGCTGAAAAAGTATTAGAATGCTGAATAAAAATTTGAAAAATGACATATGATCTTCTTTTATTGTAAATAAATATTTTTTCAATCCCCCATGTAAAAGAAATTATTTTGCATTATTAGCAGGAAGATCCTAAGAGTGAGGGAAAATGTTTGGAATCTGATTTCATTGCTTAGGTGGACAGGTGTCTTTTATACAGGAGCACTCCCTTTAAGATTGTGCTCCTAATCTCAGCTCGTTACCTGTATAAAACACACCTGGGAAACCAAAATCTTTCTGATTGAGAGGGGCTCAAATACGTAATTCCCTCATTAAAATGCAAATCAATTTATAACATTCTTGGCATGAGTTTTTCTGGATTTTTGTTGTTGTTATTCTGTCTCTCACTGTTCAAATGAACCTTCCATTAAAATTATAGACTGAAATGTCTTTGGCAGTTGGCAAACCTACAATATCAGCAGGGGATCAAATACTTTTTTCCCTCACTGTAGATCAGGTCATACCTCCAGAGGCTACCAAGAGGCAAACATTCACTTAGCTACATGCATCTATGGCCAAGACTGATCAAAGTGTGCATGTTACCTGGATTTTACCTGGACAGAAGCAAAAATGTATTGAGCAATGTACAACAAAAGCTTAGAGAAAAACCAGCTGCCCTCTGCAAGAACGCAGAAATTGGGACAGAAGTTCACCTTCTGAATGACAACAACCTGAATCACAGAATCAGAGTTGCTGAGGAATAATAAAGTAAATGTCCTTGAATATGCTTCCCCAGTCAGAGCCCATACCTAAACCTAATCAAACATATATTGCATGATCTCCAAGAAAGCTTTACAAAGTTTAAACAGCTGAGAAATTATCTCATAATAGCAAAACATAGGTGTGCATACTTGCTGACCTAACCCAACAGACTCACAACTGTAATTACTGCCAAAGGTACTTCTACCAAGAATTGACGAAGAGAGTGGTGACTTAACTAATTAAATATTTTTGTTTTGTATTTTAAATTTGTTATAAAAAAATGCATTTAAGAATTTTAAATACAATAAAAATTGTTGAGTATAAGGGTACAAAAAAACACTTCACGTGCATACAACCTGGGCAACTACACAAACAAATTTGAAAAAGTTAAAGGGTTTGCTGACTGTCTATATACATATTTATTCATACAGTATTTTATCAAGGATGGCATTCCTTTTTGTACCCATTTGTTTTGAATTTGACTTCAGGCTGGTGCAGTATGATAGAGATGAGTTTTGAGGAGGCATTCAGGTCATTTGAACGGCTGAAGAATGAATCTCGGTGGTCACAGTGTTACTACGCTTACCTGACCGGAGGTGAGAAAGCAAACATGTCATTCTATTTATTTTTCGTTATTATTTAGTTTCCTAGTTTCCATTTTGTTTTAGTAATTTACATCTAATTATATTGACCTCCCCCATGAAAGTGTGTCAGGGAGCTGCAGGGGACTTGGAAGGTGCCAGAGGAGTCTTCACCGGTGTCCAGAAAATGTTCAAGCGGAAAAACAATCAGATAGAACAGTTTGCACTCAAGCGGGTAACTTTCTTGTGTATTTAGAGTATTTACAATATCGTTATTTACTGTTTTTAAAATAACACAGATCTTCTCTCTTTGGCCTCTAAATCTTCTTATTGCAGGCAGAGAGACTAAGGAAGATTTCCCCCACCAGAGAGCTATGCATTCTGGGAGTCATAGAGGTCCTATACCTGTGGAAGGCTTTGCCCAACTGTTCCTCCTCCAAACTGCAGCTCATGAATCAGGGTAAGGGGTGGAGCTCTATCAGAGGGGTGGAGCTCTATCAGAGGGGTGGAGCTCTATCAGAGGGGTGGAGCTCTGTAAGAGAGAGCATTATACTGCTTCAGCCCTTTTACACCTCTTGTTAATGTGTCCATTGTCCTGATCACGTACATTCGGGTTGTTCCCACATGTTTAGAGAGGTGATGAACAGTAATTTCCGCATTGTGATTAGGTCTCATTATTATACATGGACAAGATTGGGCAGGTTGGTCACATATTAGCCCCACACATAAATGAGGCTTTCGATCAGGGGTGTCAAACCGGTTCCATGGAGGGCCGAGTGTCTGCAGGTTTTTGCTCTCACCTTGTACTTGATTGATTAATTAGGTCACTCATTGGTTAGTTTCTACCCTCATCTGGTTGTTTAGGTCTGAACTGGGAACCAATTTATAGGAAAAACCAAAAGCCTGCAGACACCCGGCCCTCCGTGGAACCGGTTTGACACCACTGCTTTAGATAAAAGACTGTGAATCTGAAATAGTTTTGCAGTAGGCTGCAAACCACTCCACTGTAAGATAGATATTTTACCAATTGTGTTCTGACTCTCTTTTTAGTGTTACAGAGTGTGGAGGACGCATCATACAGAGGTCTGAAAAACCTCCTTCTAGGCTCCATTCACAAATGTCATGGAAACAATAAAGATGCCATCCAGGTAATTTGATTATTTTTACCTGGTCATATTATTAAGGTACTGTTATTATTACATTATCCTATGTTAGTCCACACAATTTAGCATTATGTTAGTAATTCCTCATTCAAGTAAACCTACATATTTGTGCTAAATGTACTGATACGTATTCTCTTTCTTTCTCCTATGATGCAGTCGTTCCAGCTGGCAGCCAGAGATGAGTTTGGTCGACAGAACAACTCTTATGTGCAGCCGTACTCGTGCTATGAGCTTGGGTGTGTCCTGCTCGCCCAGCCAGAGGTAAGAATGTGTTAACTCTGAAAATCTGTGCGTATGGATGTATGAGGCTCCACCTTGGCTTCCCTTGCTAAACAAGACTGGAATAGTGGTAGCCAATCCAGGGTGGTTTAGGGGGAAATGGGTAGCACTGCAAATGTCTGAAGCGAGTATAAGGAGATAACAAGGCAATGCACACTGATAGAGGGACTGGTGAGGAAGTTTAAATGGGGTTATATCTCAGACAATCAGAAAAATTGTAGAAAAATTATTTTTGAAACATTAACTTAAAACATTAACTGCAGATGTTGACTGGTCATTTTTGCTTGTATGTATGCTAGTTGTACAGTAAAAATCTTACAAATTACCCTTTAAAGTATTAATTACAATAAAAGGATGTCTTGTTTTGTGCTGTGTTTTTGTCTAGACGGTGGGAAAAGGCAGAGCATTTTTGCATCAGGCAAAGGTACAGTTATGCAACAACTTGTGATTAGATAGTTTGGTGTTTAATCTTTTGTTGTGTAGTACTCCATACACTGTACAGATGCATACAGTAGTACAAACAACCTATTACATAACGCAGTCCATTACTGTGAACTCACCATGTGTTTTCTGCTCTTCCACCAAGGAGGATTATGCAGGTTATGACTTTGAGAACAGACTTCACGTGCGCATCCACTCAGCCATGGCCTCGTTGAAGGAAGTGGTACCTCAATGACACCATCCACCACTGAAGGGATAATGATGATGCAAAAACTCAGCCTCCAGCTGTGCATTAGAAGATATGAGAAGCATGGCTTTCATTATACACAGAAAGCCATTAAAAACCACACAGTATTATGTAATTCCTTCAGACAAAATCTTTCTTTTTTATTGACAGTTCACACATCCAATTATAATAAACGTACAAGTTCATACTCAATAACAAATTGATCCTTAATCTAGTATATTTAGAGCATTTTAACCATTCATTGTGTGGGCCATACATACATAAGGTATAAGTAACATCTGGAAGAGTCACACCATATTCCTATTTTTAAGATTTCTTGACCATAGGTAGTAACAGTAGTTAGATAACCTTGTCTTTGTGTTCGTGTCATATTTTTGAGACATGTACAAAAGATGTTTTGAGTGTAACCATAATCTACTGGTCAACTGGATATTTGGCAGATGTTTGTTGAGTTTGTCTTTTATTTCAATTACAATTTTGCCTAAATTGAATAGACATGACATAGTATGACAGAGGTTTTATCAGTTTATTTTATTAGATGCCATTGCTGTAGAACCATTTCATTCTACAACATCCACACAGTTCTCTTCTGATATCTAGAAACGTGTCCTTTTTAAATAGACAATTTGATGGTCATGCAGCCACAAATATTTAGATTCTAATGTAATTTCCCATCATTTTTCTAAAAAGGCACATGGCGATTACAACCGAAATGTAATGGAACAAAAATTGAATGGCCTGCTACCTTGCAGTATTGTATCACACCATGTGCCATAGAAAGAACACCATACCATGTAGTATAGGAATTTAATATTAGACAAAGGTATCTTCAGTCTAAAATAGTATGATATTCAAATTTGCTTACAAATAACAGGCACAGCCAAATGTATGGGGAACACACACACACACACACACACACACACACACACACATATATATATATATATATATATATATATACAAACACAATTTTTATTTGACAAGTTGTGGACACTGAGCTCCACACTATGCATGCAATGGCTGGGGTACCGTATGAGAGACCCAAAACCTATTTTTGACAGCGGTACACTGTAAATCCAAATGTTTGTTTACCTGAGATACTTTATATGATAGTAACATCATTATCAGAACACAAAACACATTTATATTCATATTTAGTCAGCTTTTTAACAAAATCCAACATGAAATTATTATTAACCACAGGCATTTTAAGGTAGATTTTAAGTTATTACACAAACTGGATATTGTACCATTTTATACTGTCATTTTAATTGTGATCAGGCATTTCTGTCAGGCCACACCGATGATGAATGAAACATTCAAGACAAATGAAACACCCTTTAAAGTGCAGGGTATTGTATCAATCAGATTATAATCCTGAGGGATGGTCACTAAGCCATAAATTGCAAGCAAGAGTTTGCTCATTTAAGTCTGATTAAGCCGACACATTGTTTCTTGTTGTCTTAGTCCCATTTCAAAGTGTACAATTTTAAGACTTTACAGAAGCCCTGCAGCACAAATTTATAATTGGCAAATTCATTTATAGTACATGAAGTTTGATTAAAGCTTGGTTAAACCTGCTGTTAGCATGGTTCCTTCGTCCTGATATTATCTTGATCATGTCTGTTTACTCAGATCACAATGCGTCTTTTAATTGTTTACACTTGTCAAACATGGATTTAGCACAATCAGATAGTGGACAGTATCAGGACTAAGGGTGCTTGTTAGAAGCAGGTGGGAAATACAGTCTTAAAACTGATAATGGCCAAATTAGTAAACCCATTTTGCACCCCTTTATATAACACTGCATACTCTCATGAATTCAATATGACGTTCTTTGTTAAAAGTGGGACATTTTTCATGTTCCAGACTGTATGCTATGTGTATATTTAGGCCTACACTAAAGTCATTGGCCTCCTATCTTCTGTGATTGTGTAAAGGGATGAAAGATGTTGTGTGATGTGTTAGTGAAGTGTAGACTATTTTGTGTGATAAGAAGACTATAGTTCTGGTATAAAATAAGGTCACAGCTGCAAGAGCAAAGTGTCTTATTATGACATAATAATGATTTTAATATCATTATATGTACAGTACTCTATACCAAAAACTGAGGTATTCCTGTTGTAGGTGTGAATTCAACCCGAAAATGGGTTAGGCAATGCAGCCTTTAAAGGATATGGTTGAGGAAAAGAGGCTACCATTCATATTAGGCAATGCTTCTGTCTCAAAACTGAAATAGCCTTTGAAAGACACATGTATAACCCACTAGCAGATGTATTCCTTTGTGGTGGGGTTGTAGAGATGTGGTATTTTATCTGGACATCTGTAAGAGAAGCTGCTGGGGTGTCAGTATCTTACGGGCAGATAATAATTATACAGGAGTGTTCTACAACCTGTTCAATAAAGTGTTGTCTATTAAGCATTTCAGATGATCTGTTTTCATAGCCTTCGGATAAGTTAAGAAACATGTTATGTACAAATTAAAAATGGAACCATTTCTTTGATTCATTTGAGCTGATGCATAATAAATAATGCATTTAATTCCATTGTTTGGCCTGTTTTTTACAATTATGCAAGCTTTGTCCATAGATAAAGTTTGAGTGATGTGAAGATTGATCATTTGATACTATACAGTAGGAGTATTGAACACATTACACCAATTCTTAGTTCTCTGCACTGGCTTCCTGTATTTCACAGAATAGATTTTATAATACTACTACTTGTCTATAAATCACTGAATACTTCTGGGCCAAGTTACTTCTCAATGTTCCTGCTATCTCTCTGGTGTATAGCTTTAGCTGCGTAAAGATGGCTTGATTCAATTGCATTGACAGCTCTTTTGATTGCATGTTGTGGGTTCACAACAACAACTTCCAAATGTGAATGTCACACCTAGAATCAACTCCAGACCTTTTACCTGCATAATTGATGAAAAAATTATGAAGGAATAGCCTTTTTATGAAACAGCTTTTGAGTCAATTGTCCAACTGCAATTGGTCCCTTGAAAAAAAGTATACATATAATGTGCTTTCATTCCTAAACCATTCCTCCAATTTGGATGAGAATACCCTCAAATTAAAGCCGAGAGACTGCACTTTAGGTTTATCTTCATGTTTTAACTATAACTTGAATGTAATTTGGTGAACAGACAAAATAACAAAACTTGTGTCAGTGTCCAATTAATTTCCGGACCTAACTATAAATGCAACAGTAATGAACATCTTTTGGTCAAAGATCAAGACAAAGAAGTCCATCATGTCAAAGTAAAAAATAAAATCTACAAATTATTCTAAGTTAATAACAAATATAAAACATAATAATTGATTGCATAAGTAGTCAATGGCAGCAATTACAGACATGATGCAGAGAAGCATCCCCATTGCATGATGGTACCACCATCATGTTTCATGGTAGAGATGGTGTTCTCAGGGTGATGTGCGGTTTTAGGTTTGCATCAACCATAGCCCTTACCATCAATGCCCAAAATCTTTATTTTTGTCTCATTAGAGCATAGAATTTATTCTTGGTCTCAGCCGTCTGGCCAAGATCACATGAAGGCCACTTTGATGAAGCACCCAGGCTATTGTTGTAGTATGCAGTGTCTCCTATTTGAGCCATTGAAGACTCCTGTAAGGTATCCATAGTCTTCTTGGTGGCCTAGTCCTAAATACTGGAGTGAATTATTACAACACCGTTAAAAAAAAAACATCATGAAGTAATAATCAACAGAATGTAACAACTATGATAATTACATTAGCACGATGCCAGAAGGTACGTAAGTTAAGTTGACATTCTTGAAAGTTTCTAACTGGCAAACACTTCAGACTGGCTGCTAGTAATAATATACATGTGCAAATTGTTCATTATTTATACTACTTTGACAAATATATGGACTTTTTAAAATCTTTTACCCCATTTTTCTTTTTGACATCCAATTATTTAATGCCCACTTCATTGCACTCCCAGCAGACTTGGGACAGTCTTCCAAAGCACCGTTTTTATATTTCACTTGTCATTTAGAAAGTTTCATGGTCAGATGAATAAAGATCAATACAATTTTCTATATTCTAGATGTTAGATATCATCTGACAAATGATGCCTAGTTACTAAGTAGTTTTTTCTATGACCATATTACAACATCTGAACCAAACTGCACAACAACACAATAGAAGACACATGGCAACACTGACAGCTTTCATTATTCTTTATTGTGATCCATGTCCTACATGACCTTGTCACAGAGAAATAGAATGCAGCTGTTAAAGAGGAATAAACCAATTAGATTGTATAAACAATGTCCCTTCAGATGGTTGCATAGTTTAGTTCTCTGCAAAACATAATGAAAAGGGATTTATGCATTTAAAGTTGTTAATATTTATAGAAATGTAATTAACAGAATTTGAGGTACTGGAGAACAGAGTTAGAAACATGTATTTTTTCAACAGGGCTTTGTTCCAAAAATCAACTAGGCAAGAGACCTTAAAGGTTCAGATAAAAAATATTACTAATCCAACTAGTTATATAGCATCAGACAACACAAATGAATGAGAGTATGGAGGATACAAAAAGGTATGACAACAGACAAGTCACCGGAAAAAGCAGTGAAATACTGATATTTCAATATCAGTAATACGAGAGTTATAAACTAACAATTACATTCCAAACACACTGAATATGTACATATGTAAGTGCAGACTGTAACATAAATAGAAGTTAAATAAAGAAGTTATAAAACAAAATAGCTTTACATTACGTAAAAAGCAACAGATTATTGTGTTTATACGGCAATTTCCTTTAGTAAAGGAAGTAAGGTTGTGAAAATAGAATACATTATGAAAGATCACATGATATACAAAACCTGCATCAGGAAGTGATAAAAAAGTGTCTAACCATGACACACTTCAACCAATGAAGTGCATAAACAATTCCATTTAAGCTAAAAAGTAATCATTCTTTAAAACTAAGTCTGCGTGGAAAATGTAACCTATTGTGAATACTACTTTTATGAGCCTGTTTCACAGCTGAACCTCTTCTATTACAAATACATACAATATTGCAATTTTGATACACAGTGTTTTCATTGTAATTAATTGAAGATGCATTCTGGGATTTTTGGTTGTATAAGTTGCACTTGAGAGCCAAAATGGGTACCCCAAAATGGTATATGTTATGCATTTGCCGATGTGTGCCACTTGATCCAAACCACTCGCATTGAAACCTGGAATTTCATGGGTAACTGAGTTATGATAGGGATTCCACTTATAGATTATGCACATATTACATATCCAGCCCAAAATGTTAAAACAATAAAAAAATATAGATATTTGGAAAAGTCTGCATCTTTAAGGCTTTCCGGATTAAGCTCTTTTAAATATTGTCTGTAATTAACTAATCAATTCAACATATTAGTGGATTGGTATCACATAAGGTTGATCTGGATGAGCCACAATGTAATTATTATAGGAATGTCCATTAGTATATATCAGGCAACAGAGGATAGTTGCGGTCCCAGTATCCACTTGAGAACAACCAGTCCTGGGAGCCGTTGTGAGGATTCTGACCCTGGTGAAACCACCTGGAAACATGGGGAATACAGTGAGCATTTTCATTATGCAATTTCATGAATGACAGTCAATTTCCACATAACATGGTTCAATGCATGCATTAAAAAGACAGTATGGGTTTGATGTATATCTTGTATTCACGTTGTGCTACACACTTGGTTGCAGCACACTGTCATTTTCCAACCCACTAATGTATGGGAATTTACCGTTTTAATATCCGCTGGTTTGCCAATGTGCTATTGTAATTTTGGTCAGGTCAATGAGGAACCCTTACCATAAGGCCGAAAAAAAAGCTGATCTTAGTGGTAGCACGTTTAGTAATTACATCGATTTGGTAGCACTGTGACTTAACCCATGGTGAAAAGCATCAATACAGTATCTGGAGACTGAGGCCAAATAAATAGCATAGAATTTCATAACAAACACCACTGCTAGTATTTATTTTTAATATTCATCAGAGATGCAAGCATTTCTTGCAACAAATAAAACATACTACTAAATAAAGCGTTTTGTGTTCGAGGAATGTTCTTTTAAAAAAAGTATACACCTTCCCATTCCCATGTTTGAGGCACCAATAAGAATAATTCTAGTATTTTTTTTCCCCATTTACTAGAAGGATACTAGTATACCTTGAGTTGCCTGTATTTCATAGGAATGTGTAGTTTTGGGTGAATTAACCCTTTAAATTAAGTATAACAGTGTGAGGATATTAACATCATATTTTAAACTACTAACAATGTGAACTGCAGCCAAGTTAGATGAATTTTGTAAAATTAGGATAGGCTTGTTAGTTCTTTATGAAAATATGATGAAAACAGGTGTTGTGTGATATCAGCTTGCATGTTATATATATTTCACTAAGCCCCAGACCTATAGCACTACTTCCCCCCCAGACCTATAGC